>JAVTVY010052376.1:0-25431 GCA_036873755.1 Hanleya hanleyi
CGCGAGTACGGAAGCACGCCCCGACGCTCCGTGTATTGAAGACGGCCCCACCCGAGTTGGTCCGAACCATTGTACGCGCTGCGGACCCTGACCTTGTACGCTGTCTGTGCGAGATCGGGTACAACCTGTTAAAAGGCAACGTACCACTCACTCCGGCTCAGAAGACCAAGTTGGCCAAGCATAAGACAGGTCTCCGAACCCTAGTCCACAAGCGGGTCCCTCAAACACAAAAGAAAAAGGTGTTACAGAAAGGCGGCTTTCTCGGGGCCATCTTAGCACCGTTGGCCGCTTCCGCGTTGGGTCCAGTATTGGGTGGACTCTTCGGCCGACAATGAACCACACGAAAAAAATGGTCCTCGTCGAACCACGGTTCCTGCAAAACCTCCAATCACCCTACCCTGTCCCACCTACGGTGAAGACCATAAACAGCCTCGATGGAGAGATGCAACAGATCTTACAGAGACCGGGGTTAAGCGACAGTGAGAAAGTACAACGGTACAATGAGACGCTTCAACGGTACATGACGTTCATGGACCAATACAAAACCCTGTCTACCCCAGCAACAGCACCACCACCACCACCACCACCACCACCACCACCACGTGACAGACCGCTGACCTCAGCACCGCTCCAACAGCCGCCATTACCAGGGGTAGCCTCCACAGTCCCACAGTGGGTGGAAGACGAAGTGCTGAAGAGTGTACCTGCATCGTTCAAGAAACAAGCTGGCCTGGTATTACAACGGATGAAACAGAATCCTAACATGACTTGGAATGATAAAGGCTAACTCCTGGTACAGAATCAGGTGGTCCCCGGCACCCACATGACGGATTTAGTGAATGATCTGATGCGTCAACGCAGATCGCACACCGATCCTCGAGGATGGGAGGTCTTCGCTCAAGGCTTGAAAGACATGCATGTACCACAGGAATTGGTGGGGAACCCCACCGCTGGGCCTTTATGCAGCAAACCCAGCAATTGCCGAGTGGCCCACTACCTTCTTGGGAATCCGAATGGGAACCGGAGTCACCCCCCAAAACACCACCACAACGGGCACCTTCTTTTCGCGCCTATAAAAAACCACCCTTGATCAAGACACCCCACATCTCCAGAGCCGTGACACGTAGCAAGTCACCGCGACGAACACGACGCCGCACACAACCGCCCAAGGCCTGGAAGACCTATTAAAACCAACAGCAGCAGCAGGACAGCTCAGTCGCCATGTTTTACCTCACCCTACCCAGTAACAGTTCGCTGGATGTGTTTCCTGACAACATCGTGGCCAAGTACGTGACCCAGTTACCGCAACCGTTGCATTTACCTGGACGATGGGAATGTGGCATTGTGGATATCCAATACCCTTACTCGTGGTACAACGTGCGAGCCAATGAAGTCTGGTACGAAGGAAAAGACACCCGACTCACCCTCCCCGAAGGTCAATACGATACTCCCAAGGAGTTCATCGGTGGGCTGTCAAGACTGTTGCATTATAAGGCTCTACGGCAGGTCACGAATAGTTCAAAACCCATCCAAGCCTATCCCTTCAAGAATCACGTGGACATCGATTACAACGCACACAACGACAAGGCACAGCTTACCGTCACCGCCAACGCGAGTGTCGTACTGAGCCCTATCCTACAGCAAATGCTGGGTTTCGATCTACAGACGTTCGCTGGTCCCACCGAACACCATGGCGAGATCCCGATGGATATGAAGTCGGGTATGTACGGGTGGACAACCACATCGTGGGCGATATCAACACACCTCTGTTACGGGTGGTCCCCATTAAAAATAAGTATGGCGATCAAGTCACCCACAGTTTCACCCACATGCTCTACCTGCCTGTACGACAAACCCACATCAACACGATCGCGGTGGATATAAGAGATGACACGGGACGACCGGTGGCATTCCAACGCGGGAAAGTGGTGCTGACACTTCATTTTCGACAAGCACGTGCTCCCCACTTTGTATAATGAAGGTGCCTTACGAGTGCAATGCACGCAGCTATATGGACTATTATGCCCAACAGGCCGGGGGTGGCTTTCCGGTGTTTAGTGGTGCACGCATGCAACGTGGACATGGACTGGGGAACATACTCGGGAGCATCGTCAAAACGTTCCTGCCCTTGGTGACGCGTGGGGTGAAAGCAATCGGCAAACAAGCGGTACGCAGTGGACTGGAAGTGGCCGGTGATGTGTTGGGGGGTACGGCACCCAAAGAAGCCTTGAAACGGCGGGCCAAAGAAGCGGGAGGCGTCTTGGTGGCCAAAGCACGACGCACCGTAGGGAATAAAAGAGCTGCCCCACCGAGACCACGCACCAGTCGACGACCGACCCAGCGACGACGCACATCGAAGAAGACAAAGGATATCTTTTCTTAAAACATGTCCTTGATCCACGCCGAGTCCTGCCCTTCCACCAACAGTGAATTTGATTTGTGGACCGTGCCGCCCACACAGACCAGTGCCGAACAAGGATTATGGGTGGAGCATCTTCCGATCTCCAGCATCAACGCAACAGGGCCCATCGAGTTCACCATCAGTAATGCGGATACGACCTATGTGGATTTAGCCCATACCTACTTGTATGTGAAAGCCAAGATCACCAATGGAGATGGCACCAGAATCGCCGACCAAGCAACGGTGGGCCCCACGAATCTCTGGCTGCACTCGATGTTTCAGCAGGTGGATATATTTCTCAGCGACAAACTCATCAGTGACTCGACCAACACGTACCCCTATCGAGCCTACATCGAGACGCTGTTGTCGCATGGGCGAGAGGCTAAAAAATCTCAACTGACAGCCGCTTTATTCTACCAGGACAAAGCCGAGCACATGGGCGCAGAGAACGACAATACGGGATATAGCAAACGGAAGGCTTTGACCGCGAACGGCGTATCGGTGGATATGATGGGTCGACTGCACGCAGACATGTTCATGCAAGACCGATACCTCTTGAACAAGGTCCCCATCAAAATCCGACTGATACGGGCGCCTCCGACCTTCGCCTTGATGGCCACTAACGTAGAGGCGCATGTAGCTGACTATAAGATTGTCATCGAAGACGCAGTCCTGTATGTCCGAAAAGTGAAACCGAATCCAGCCGTTCAATTGGGACACATGAAAGCCTTGGAAACAAAACCAGCCCAGTACCCTATCCGACGTGTGCAAACCAAAGTGTTCTCTGTGTCTGCTGGAAATACGACCGCCAACAAAGACAACCTGTTCCTGGGGGAACTACCCAAGCGATTGATCCTGGCCTGTGTGGAAAATACCAGTTTCAGTGGAGCCTACCCAGAGAATCCGTTTGACTTTAAACATTTCGGCATCAATTTTGTGGCCCTGCATGTGGATGGACAACAGGTGCCAGCCACGGCCTTAACCCGAACTTTGGGCGCGAGGAATTTCATTCGAGCCTATCAGAGCCTGTTTACAGCCACCGGTCAAATCAACCAAGACGAAGGGAATTGATCAGTCGGGAGGACTACGCGAACGGATACACGTTGTTCTGTTTCGATCTGACCCCCACCTTAGAGAACGACCATCAGCTGGCCCTGGCCAAGCAAGGCAATTTACGGTTGGAAATCCACTTTCAACGAGCCCTCCGGAGCACCGTCAATGTGATCTGCTACGCCGAGTTTGACAACATCATTCAAGTGGACAAGGCGCGCAACGTGCTGTGTGACTTCTCCACCTAACATGGATACAGAGCAGATAACCACCGTGCTGGAGAATGACCCAGAGACACGTAGGGTCTTTCAAGGGGTGTTCGCCCGAGATGTGTTTCCATTAGACCGTGTGTATCCTGCTGCTTACGTTCTCAACACGGACCCGATGGAGCGACCCGGTGAACACTGGGTGGCCGTGTACTTGACAGAACAGCAGGGGGAATACTTTGACCAGTACGGCCTGCCACCCCTCCATCCCGATTTAACAGACTTCATGGATGAAGGCACAGAGACGTGGTGTTGGAACAGTCAAACTTTGCAAAGCCTGACCAGTAGCGTGTGCGGACAATATTGCTTGTTTTACCTGTACCATCGATGCCGGGGAAGGCCCTTATCTACCATCGTACAGATGTTTGACGAGTACCCCCAGGCCGAGGACCGCGATGTACTCGTCTATGACTGGGCCGCCCATCATTTCAATGTACAAGCCCCGTTCTGGGCTTAAGTTAATGACAAGCCCCTTGTTCTGGGCTTAAGTTTACAAGCCCCTTGTTCTGGGCTTAAGTTTACAAGCCCCTTGTTCTGGGCTTCAATGTACAAGCCCCTTGTTCTGGGCTTCAGTTAATTACAAGCCCCTTGTTCTGGGCTTCAGTTTTCACGTGGTTGTTCTCACGTTGTTGTTGTTCACTGAATAAAAAAAAAATGAGATCTCACCAAAAACCCCTGTCTTGTGTGTTTTATTCCTAATGCATCAATGCCCAATGTGGCGATTCAGTCAAACTGAAATCAGTGGTGTAGGATGGGGCCAAAATGTAACCCATCAAGTTTAGAATGCAAGAGCACTATAGTAAAAAATAGAGAGCCAATGAAATCAGCCTACAGACCAAGTACGTGTTTTTGGTCTAGGTTTGGAGCGGACATTTCATTGAGGTACGTGTATACGGTGAGTGAAGAGACTCGTCCAACACGTATAGATTATGTTGATGACTATAAGTTCTAGGTAACCCATCAAGGTTAGAATGCAAGAGCACTATAGTAAAAATAGAGAGCCAATGAAATCAGCCTACAGACCAAGTACGTGTCTTTGGTCTAGGTTTGGAGCGGGCATTTCATTGAGGTACGTGTATACGGTGAGTGAAGAGACTCGTCCAACACGTATAGATTATGACTATAAGTTCTATGAGCATAATGCATGAAAGTGGCTTTGAACACCGTATTAGCCAATCAGTGGCCTAGAATGGAGCCAAAGGTAACCCATCCATGTCCAGAAAAACATTACCCGGGTATACAAGAACCCAGATGTAGGCGCGGACGTCAGCGAAAGCACACCGTGAGTACCCCAATTCGATTGGCTGATTGTTCGACCGCTGATTGGTTCTTTTTCTCGGCCGCTGATTGGCTTTTTTTCTCGACCGCTGATTGGTCCAAATGGAACTGCCCATCTTTCCCAGGTTCATCTAGAATCCCCTTTTTTTTGTGCTCAAGCTCTGACTATAGCGATGCCGCAACACTGTCTCATTGGACATTGGACCGTCTGACCTGGAGGTGACCCTTTGACCTTTTCACCCGCGTCCGCACTGCCGGGGATGACGCGGGATGACGCGCGCGCGCGCGCGCGCGCGCTGCGGGACGCTGGGGCGGGGCGGGAAAACACCCCGGCGGTTGAACATTGGAACTCTTGTGGGTTTGGAGGATGAACATACGGACGTCTAAGGGAAAAAATTGGAACTCTTCTATGTTTGGAGGTAGTTTTTAGTGAAACCCCGGAAGTGACGTGACAACCCACGTGACCTGCGTATATACTCCTGTAAAATAGAGCCGATTTTATTTCTTTGGAAGGGGCAAGGTCAATAGGACTTGCGCTTTTTATACTACTAAACTGTGAAGTAGATTACATCTTACATAGGCCTTAAGGCCGTGATATGCATATGAAGTATTCTGGGGCATGGTCAGTACTTTCCAATTTTCCCTTCGTCTACTACTCGCCGATTTTTTTGATTTTTTTTATTATTATTTATTTATTTATTTATTTATTTATTTCCTCGAGAGCTTTAAAATAAGACCTCACTCTACCCAATCGGGCCACTAGTGCTCCACCTAGACTCCAACATGTCCACCCCGTATGGATTTATACATACTAATATCCCAGTATATGAGTGTATATGGGTCTATATGGATCTATATACAAGCCTACCCGGTACTTTCATAGTTTTTTCCATCGTATTCTACATGATCAACCTCATAGCTCATAGTAAAAGCCATAAAAAAAACGACCACCACTATACCCCATACAGGTCAAATATAGCGGGACATCATCTTCGCCTGGGAATTGGTCTAGTCCGAGTTGTCTCCCTTGCATTAAAGCGTATAGATGGGGCTGTGGTTTGAACGGAGTTATTATCCGGGCAAGCCGGGGAAATTGACCTTGAGCAGCCATTTTTGTTAGCGTTTGTTACATATAACAGACCTGTACGGAATATTTCCACTTTAAATCGTTCATACCCAACAAAATTATATCAAACTAATTCATGCATTCATATCTAAGTCATTCATATACCGCGGGAGACCACATGAAGGTGCCCCGATGCCGCTCAGCATACGTTCGATGAACGTTCGTAATTTTTCTTTTGCTGGTGCAAACTGGACGATGTAAATGCTCGACACTGGGGTGGCACTCGATCATCAACCAGAACGTCTTATGTGCTGGCAGTTCATGACAATATCGTAAGATATGTATGCTTGCTAACCTTAGTTGGATTCGTCATGAAATCATTTGGAAATAAGTAATTCGAGCACTTTTTGTGACATAGCAAAACGAAGATGACAGCCGTTTCCCTTTTCGCTGCGATGGTTTACACGAAAAACCGGCTCAGTTATAAAAATCCATATCTCCGTAAATATGAAATGTCCCAACTTTTTACGTCAAGACAATATTCTCTTATATGTGTACTTCCTATTTCCCGCAGGAATTTATGCAATATCAATTCTTTCCGCAATAAACTTACAATTTACTGGCAATGGTAACGAAATTCTTCGTCTCAATTTGAGCTTCCTGTACGGCGGCGGAACGTCAAGATCAAAGAGCGCGTGCTGCGACGTAACAGATCACGTGAGGGTCTAAATATAGATCGTTTGTTTACAAATATCAGCTGATCGTGTCTGATATATAACAAAGAATACCTTATAACAACAGTACTTTCCGTAATATCTGAATAGTTGATACTCGACCAAGAATTAATTATGACAGAAAAATTATCTCAGATAAATTTTCGCCCTATTCATAGAAGTATTATTTCCGTCACATCAATTCTGTCACAGTACTTTTTCAAAAATTTCACCAATTCGCTCCGCGTGGGACTATATGGGGGTGTGGGTGAATGAGGCGTGACCTTTGGACGTGTATAGACTTGCTTGTCTGGGGTTTTTCCGCATGCCGCCTTTTTCCCATCGCACCATTTTATCTAGGGACTACTTTTTCTCCGCGGAAACTTTTTCCCGCGACCGAATCACCGCCAGACATGACCGCGGATGAATACATCTTTCACATCTTGCACTCACTCACACCGGCCGCCATGCGGCCAAATGTCTGTCTGAACATGTCTGAACATGTCTGTCTGAATGTGGATGGTGGTGGGTGCAAGATGGCCGCTAATGTGGATGGTGGTGGGTGCAAGATGGCCGCTATAATGATGCACCCACCACCATCCACATGTGGATGGTGGTGGGTGCAAGATGGCCGCTAATGTGGATGGTGGTGGGTGCAAGATGGCCGCTATAATGATGCACCCAATAGCGGCCATCTTGCACCCACCACCATCCACATCCACTCGCATGCGCACACCGCCACAATACCGCCACATTTTTTTTCTGCGCATGCGCAGTGAAGCGCTATTCTATCAATTGACGCTATATATACTACTGACATGCTAGTGGGGAACCCTCAATTCCAGGTTAATTACCATTGGTGGAGGTAACGTCCAACAAATGCAAAATTGAGCTTGGCATCCGTCCCTATGTTTTTCAGTGATGTATTCCCCTGCGGACTCTGTTGTCTCGACGGGGGTCTTTGCGCTCATCCAGCGCTTGTTTATTTTTGACCTGTAGGGCGACCCAGTCGAAATAGTGTGAGCTTCATGACAAAATCTTGAAAGGACCCCTTGCATTATAAGAATCCGTCCCTCCTGTTTCTTGAAGTATTTAAACGCATAAATTTCTCAAACGTGTAAGAACGAATAGGCTATATACTATTCTGTAATTCGGCGAAAACTTGATTGTATGACATACACATAAGTTTTACAATACGCAGGCAAAATATGCTAAACAGCCTATTTTGTCGATTCTTAACGTTTTACAAGCGGAATTTTTCATCATAACAAAACTAAGATACGTTAACCAAAACCATACTTCGGAATAAGGCAGAACATCTTTGTCATAAAATACTTGACTGATATTTGTGCTCCATGGAAAATCTCTTGTGTAAAACGCTAAGAATTTACGAAATAGACATGATTGAAGCTTACCGACAGCCACGACCCATGCCCATCCTTTATCTGGAGTCCTGTACATGTACGTGTTACCTTCATCGTCCTTTGGATGGTCCATTATCTTCTCTTCTCTCGTGGTAGGTTTCTCGTCGGCAGATATAGTAACAAAGTACTATTGGTACTTATATGCGAGCGATGACTGACTTTTAGGTCATGCTGATCTAAGGTCATTGAAATAGATGTCAACTCCCTTTAGATTATTTATCCGCGGGCAACGGTTTTAATATTGGAGTATAAGAGTTCATATGCGAAGATATAATTACTGAAGAGAACACTAATGACGTGTGATACTGGGGAGTCCAAAAGGTAAACTGTCCATATGTAGGCAGACTGGTGATTGATGAGTATTACAACTAGACTAGTATAACGAGCATATATCTGTATGTAGTTGCTTTATCCAGTGGTATACTGACATGCAAAAACTTAATAAGCATTTAGTAACAATAGTATTGTTATCAAGGTCTCCCCATTTTAAATAGTCGTCTAGTATGGCGCTGTTAAAAAATCAAAATCGAAAACTCCAAATATTTCCGTGATATTTATAATCCCTGACGTTTTCAATGACTTGCAATCTTAGCAACAATAGCGTCAGTACTGTTTCAGTACATTTCTATCAAAGTACTGAAATAGTACTAAAATATAACTGTAAAATACTGTAAAATAACCGTAGAAACTGACTACTGAAACAGTACTGAAATGTTACAGTACTAAACAGTACTGAAGTATATCAGTAATAAAACAGTACTGATATATAACAGTACTGTAACAGTACTGAAATATAACAGTACTGAAACAGTACTTTCAGTATTCTTACAGTAAGGCGTAACAAAAAAAATTGTCTGTTTCCGGGAACCCGACCGACCGTAAGGATGCCGAAATGGCAATGCTTTTTTTTTTTATAAATCTGCGGGAAGAGTTATTTCCCTTGGCCGAAATTCAAGAATAGTTATCTCCCTTATCGTCGCCATGCGGCATGGCCGCCCGCCAGAACAGCTCCGGTGTTGGTTTCCATCTATCCCATTGAGGAATACGGACAAAGGAAGTAGTGTCTGTTATTAGCGATGAGTTGTTTGTGAACTTATTCCATCGTTGTCAAATACAAGGCTGTAACTGCCGTTGTATAGAGTCGGAAGTACTGATTCAAGGAGCGCGAGTTTTTGATGGTGAACGAATGGAACTGTCAAATTTAGAAAACGAAAGCGTAAGACGCATTTCTGAGGAGTTGGGACTAAAACATTTTTTCTTCACCTGCTTGAACAATCACTGCGCAGAAAAGTCTCAGAAACTGAGTGCTTTTGACATTTTAATGTCAAAAGAGGGGACGTTACCAGATCAACGTCAGGTATTTAACAAACAATAAAGACAAACTGTTCAACGATGTCATTCAACACAGTCAACAGGTCCGGGAAAAGTGGCAAATTGGGTGATTCCGGCAAATTGGCCTGGTGGGTATATTATTCATAGTTGAAAGTGTTTACATATATATATTTTTTTTTCAAGAATAAATAACTGGAGTTTTGAACTGAGCACTTTCGGCGCCAATTTACACGAGTTTGTTCCACTGACAAAATTAAAAGTTACGCTTATGTATTTTGTAGGAAAATGAAATATGTTGTTGACCTGTCAAAAATTATAAATCTCCTGCATAGGATATAACTTGCCTATTTTGTGCCTTCCCCGCCGAAATTCATATTCTACTCATCAACACATGTTCGTCCAAACAGAAGGGAGCCATCCACAAGCTTGGTATTTCATTATTTTTTATATTTTTATTTTTTTTAATCATATGACTGCATATCAGCGATATCCATGATGATTCACCAGGCGGACTATAATCCTGTCTGGTGCCAGTCTGAGTGAGTTCCACTGATGGGTGATCAAAGTGAAAGCCAAGATATCCCTGATATAATATAGAAAATTCTGCCGAATACCCAGAATTCACTGTAGTGTAGATTGAAGATGGCTTTCTACTGTTTGGGTGAACATGTGTTGATAAGTAGAATATGAATTTCGGTGGGAAAGACACAAAACAGGTATTAAAGTTATATTATGCATGAGATTTATAATTTTTGACAGGTCAACAACTTATTTCACTTTCCTACATAAGTGGAACTACAGTATTTTTTTTATTTTGTCAGTGGAACAAACTCCTGTAAATTGGCACCAAAAGTGCTCAGTTCATAACTCCAGTTATTTATTCTTGAAAAAAAAAAATATATAAACACTTTCAAAATGAATAATATACCCTTGTTGTCAGACCAACACTTCTTAAATAACTGATTTTCTCGTGTAATGCAGACCTATCAATTTTAGAATCGTGCATTCATTTTGTCAAAAAGTGGCGAAAACTGGGTACCAGTTAATTATAACCACAGATTTTTTTTTACATTTTTGACAAATCTCACACATTGGCACTGATTGGAGCTTTCAAAACTTGAGAGCTTCGGTGTAGGATCTGAGTAGTATACATAGAGTAAAACGGAGGGGTAGCGTCTCACTGCGCATGCGCAGAAAAAAAATGGGGAGGTTTTGGGGCGGTATTGGGGCGGTATTGGGAGGGTGTGCGCAGGAGTGTTGTGCGCAGGTATGACGTCACTTCCGGTTTGGGTGAATGGGGCGTCACCTTGGGGGCATGTATTTCTCCGCGGTGATGCGGTCTGGCGGTGATGCGGTCTGCCTCCGCGGACCGAAAGTAGTCCCAAACCCGTGGGTTTTCGTGGAAGTGTTCGGCAATCTGTAGGGACCGCTAGTGGACCGATGGGGTCGAGTGAGGTATCAAAGTGAAGCATTCGTGAAGGAACATTTGATGGGCTGGGTGCGGGGTTGAAATATCGGCCTTCTGCGCATGCGCGGTGGCCGAAGGGTATGAAAATAGCCTTTTTGGAACTAGGGGAGCCCCTAGTGGACCGATGGGGTCGAGTGAGGTATCAAGGTGAAGCATATGTGAAGGGGCATCTGATGGGCTGGGCGCGGGGTTGAACTATCGGCATTCTGCGCATGCGCGGAGGCCCAAGGGTATGGAAATAGACGTTTTGGAGCTAGGGAAGCCCTAATGGACCAATGGGGTCGAGTGAGGTATCGATGTGAAGCATTCGTGAAGGAGCATCTGATGGGCTGGGTGTGGGGTTGAAATATCGGCATTCTGCGCATTCGCGGTGGCCCAAGTGTATGGAAATAGCGGTTTTGGAGCTAGGGGAGCCCCTAATGGGCCAATGGAGTCGTAGGAGGTATCAAAGTGAAGCATTCGTGAAGGGGCATCTGATGGACTGAGCGTGGGGTTGAAATATCGGCATTCTGCGCATGCGCGGTGACCCAAGGGTATGGAAATAGACGTTTTGGAGCTAGGGAAGCCCCTAATGGACCAATGGGGTCGAGTGAGGTATCGATGTGAAGCATTCGTGAAGGAGCATCTGATGGGCTGGGTGTGGGGTTGAAATATCGGCATTCTGCGCATGCGCGGTGGCCCAAGGTTATGGAAATAGACGTTTTGGGAGCTAGGGAGCTACTAATGGCCCAATGGGGTCGAATGAGGTATCAATGTGAAGCCTATGTGAAGGGGTATTTGATGGCTGGGTGGGTGCATGTAAAATTTTTCCTAAAAAAAAAACGGAACTCGGACTTTATCGAAAAATCCGGGAAAATACCTATATGGGGTATGGGGGTATATAGGTCGCCGGGCTTAACGGGGCTCGCCTGTCAATAGAGTTATCTCCCCCTAGTTCCAGTATATGTAGGCTAATCAACTCCTTTAATTTCATCTAATTCATTTTATTTCTGTCAGAACCCTGCTTAATGAATAAAGCTGTCACTGAAATATATTGGCAGTAGTCAAGACTCTGTTTCAGTCAGTTATGAGTAAGTCTTCCAGGATACAATATATAGTATGCTGTAATTGATTCCTTGTTTTACTTATTAAACAAATTATGTATAAACTATTATTATGTCCATTTAGATGAGGGTATTTGTGGTATCCTGAGAATTATCCTCCTTTGGCCATATTGTGATATATGATTAATAGAATGAAGTAATTTGGAGGACTGGGCATGAGTCCAGGGGTTGGTAACCATGATTCTTGGCAATATGTGCTTCAAACATGGACGTATTTATGTACATACGATTCATAATTCACCCGGAAAAGTTTGGGATATGTGGTGTTAAAATTGATTGTGCATAAGATAGAAGTTCTCTTTCGGAAAAGATGGTTGGCCCTGAAAAGGGACGTCGAAATAGCGACAGACGCTATTTATTTGCTGATACACCATAGGTTTTGAGCGCCTTGGTACCTTCATAGACGGCGTGCTTGGCCAACTCACCGGACAGAAGGAGACGGCCAGCGGTGTGGATGTCCCAACTGATCATGGTTGATCGTTTGTTGTAGTGAGCCAAACGGGAAGCCTCTCCTGCGATACGCTCGAAGATGTCGTTGAGGAAGCTGTTCATGATGGACATAGCCTTGGAGGAAATGCCGATGTCGGGGTGGACTTGTTTCATCACCTTGTAGATGTAAATGCCGTAGCTTTCCCTGCTCCTCCTCCTCTTTCTCTTCTTGTCACCAGACTTTTGTGCTCGTTTCTTTATCGCCTTCTTGGCGCCTTTGGAACCAGTCGGTGTTTTTGGAGCCATGATGCAAATAGGAATGTGTGACACTGTGAAAGTCAGCAAAATGAGTGAGGGTTGACAGTATGCTACAGTAGATTTTCATTGGCTCTTGTTCTCCAGTGCTGATTGGCCGATATAGCGCGTAGCATACCTTCCTGGGTTAATTTTCAATCCGCTGTTTTTGCACGAAACTGACTATTGCAAATTCCCATGTTAAATGCATTCGTATCTCTATAACTTAGGGGTATAGGACCATCCTGGGAAACCTACTTTTCGACGATTGACACTGAAACACAGTCACATGGCTGGTTATATGGTCATTTGGCACAACAGGACAAAAATACAACTGTCAGCGTGAAATATGTGTTCAATGGAACGGGGGCGGGGAAGATTTTATTTTTCTAGTTTGGCAGATCGTATTTCAGTACAAAACACGGGCAACCCGCTCCACAGACATTTTACACCAATATACATAATCTATAAGTTTTGTAGCATGTTATTATGACCAGTCTATGATCGAGTGCCACCCCAGTGTCGAGCATTTATCGTCCAGTTTGCACCAGCAAAAGAAAAATTACGAACGTTCATCGAACGTTGGCTGAGCGTCATCGGTGGGACCTTCATGTGGTCTTCCGCGGTATATGAATGACTTACATATGAATGGCGGCATGGGAAAACCCCAAACAAGTCTGGACATGTCCAAGGGTCACACCCATTCAACCCACACAAAGTACTGTGACGGAAATTGATGTGACGGAAATTTATCTGAAATAATACTTCTATGAATAGGGCGAAAATTTATCTGAGATATTATCAGCTATTCAGATATTACGGAAAGTACTGTTGTTATACGGTATTGTTTGTTATATATCAGACACGATCAGCTGCTACATGTGAACAAACGGATCTATATTTAGACCCTCGCGTGCTCGTTGGCTGAGCGTCATCGGTGGGACCTTCATGTGGTCTTCCGCGGTATATGAATGACTTAGATATGAATGCATGAATTAGTTTGATATAATTTTGTTGGGTATGAATGATTTAAAGTGGAAATATTCCGTACAGGTCTGTTTTATGTAACAAACGCTAAGAAAAATGGCTGCCCAAGGTCAATTTCCCCGGTTTTCTGGATAATAAACCACAGCCCCATCTATACGCTTTGATGCAAGGGAGACAACTCGGACTAGACCAATTCCTCTTGTCGGCAAAGGTAATCTCCCCTGAATCGCACATTTCTATCTTTTGTGCGTGTATAGGGTGGTGGTCGTTTTTTTTATGGATTTTATTATGAGCTATGAGGTTGATCATGTAGAATGCGATGGGAATTTTTTTTATGTACCGGGTAGGCTTGTATATAGATCCATATAGACCCATATACACTCATATACTGGGATATTAGCCCAATGTATGTATAAATCCATACGGGGTAGACATGCACCTCTAGTGGCCCGGTGATGTCATATGCGGTCTTATTTTAAAGCTCTCGTGAAGGACTGGACTAGTGTGTTGTTTGTTTTCAATAGTCTGCACATGCGCAGACAGGCCATATTATCGAAATAGCCGTTTTGAGGTCGAGGGGAGCCTCTAATGGGCCGATTGTATCGAGTGAGGTATCCATGTGAAGCCTAGGTGAGGGAGTCTCTGGTGGCGTGGATGTGGGTTTGACATAGGGCCATTCTGCGCATGCGCGGTAGCCCAAGGGTATGGACATAGACGTTTTTGGGGTCTAGGCCAGCCCGTCATGGGCCTATGGGATCGAGTGAGGTATCCATGTGAAGCCTAGGTGAGGGAGCATCCACCTGGACTAACATTCGCGTGGTGGGGTGGGTCTGCGCAAGTGCGTGTGACGTCACCTCCGGTTGGGGTGAATTCACCCGGGTGTAAAAATGACGTCACTTCCGGTTTTTCAGAATGCTCAAACACGACCTCCAACTTTCCCGGCCCGCACCCTGGCCCGGCCCGGCGCGGTCGCGCACGCGCGCGCGGGGGTTCTCCGGAAGTGCGCGTCATCACCGGCAGTGCGCGCACGCGGGTCAAAAGGTCACCTCCAGGTCAAACGGTCTCCCTTTCGGCAAGGTTCGAAAAATACATAGAACTTATAGTCATCAACTTAATCTATACGTGTTGGACGAATCTTCACTCACCGTATATACGCACCTCAATGAAATGCCCGCTCCAAACCTAGACCAAATACACGCACTTGGTCTGTGGGCTGATTTCATTGGCTCTTTCTATTTTACTATAGTGCTCTTGCATTCTAACATTGATGGGTTACATTTTGGCCCCATCCTACACCACTGATTTCAGTTTGACTGAATCTCCACATTGGGCATTGATGCATTATGAATAAAACACACAAGACAGGGTTTTTTGGTGAGATCTCATTTTGTTTTTTATTCAGTAACAACAACAACGTGAGAACAACCACGTGAACACTGAAGCCCAGAACAAGGGGCTTGTACATTGAAAGAACTGAAGCCCAGAACAGGGGGCTTGTACATTGAAAGAACTGAAGCCCAGAACAGGGGGCTTGTAAACTGAAGCCCAGAACAGCCGGCGTGTGTACATTGAAAGAAGTCAAGCCCAGAACGGGGGCCCAGTCATATACGAGTACATCGTGGTCCTCGGCCTTGGGGTACTCGTCAAACATCTGTACGATGGTAGATAAGGGTCTTCCCCGGCATCGATGGTACAGGTAAAACAAGCAATATTGTCCGCACACGCTACTGGCCAGGCTTTGCAACGTTTGACTGTTCCAACACCACGTCTCTGTGCCTTGATCCATGAAGTCTGTTAAATCGGGATGCAGGGGTGGCAGGCTGTACGTGTCAAAGTATTCCCCCTGCTGTTCTGTCAAGTACACGGCCACCCAGTGTTCACCGGGTCGGTTCATCGGGTGTGTATTCAGGACGTAAGCAGCAGGATACACACGGTCTAATGGGAACACGTCTCGGGCGAACACTCCTTGAAAGACCATGCGTGTCCCTGGGTCATTCTCCAGCACGGTGCGTATATGGTCTGTATCCATGTTAGGTGGCGAAGTCACACAGGACGTTACGGCTTTTATCGATTTGAATGATGTTGTCAAACTCAGCGTAGCAAATCACATTGATGGTTTTCGGTAAAGGTGTCCCGAAATGCAGTTCCAAGCGTAAGTTACCTTTCTTGACGAGACTCAGTTGATGATTGTTGTCTAAGGTGGGAGTGAGATCGAAACAGAACAATGTGTATCCTTTGCCGAAATCGTCTCGACTGATCATATTTCCCTCGTCAGTTGGCCAGTTGCGGTGAAGAGGTTCAGATAGCTCCGGATGTAATTGTCCGTTTCGAAATTAGGTTGTAAGGGGCGTGCCGGTACCTGTTGGCCATCCACATGCAGGGCCACAAAATTGATGTTGAACGCTTTTAGGTTGAACGGATTCCTCGAGAGAGTCCCATTATAACTGACGTTCTCCACACAGGCTAGGGTTAAACGCTTGGGCAAATCCCCCAGGAACAGGTTTTCTTGATTGACAATCATATTGCCTTTAGGAACGGAAAAGACCTTGGTCTGTACTCGTCGAATCGGGTACTGGGCTGGTTTTTTCTCCAAGGCTCTGATGTGCCCCAACTGTACACCTGGGCTCGGTTTCACTTTGCGTACAAACAGACTTGCCTCTTGGATGACAATGTTATACTCGAGGTCCTCATTCGGGGCCATCAAGGCAAACGCAGGCGTCGCGCGCACTAGTCGTATTTTGACAGGTACTCCATTCAAGAGGTATCGGTCCTGCATGAATAAGTCCGCATGCAGACGTCCCATCATATCGACCGAGTGACTCTCTGCCGTGGCATCCACTCTCTCCGTATAGCCGGCATTATCAAGACTCGCTTCCATCTCGCCTGGGGTATCTCGGTAGAACAACGGGGCTGTCAAATACGACTTTTTAGCGTCACGCCCGTAGGATAACAGTGTTTCGATGTAGGCTCGGTACGGGTACGTGTTCGCCGAGGCGCTCACCAGTTTATCACTCAGGGCTATATCCACTTGCTGGAATAGCGAATGAAGCCAGAGATTCACTGGACCCACGGGTGCATCTGCTTTGAGGACTGTCCCATCTTTATTGGTGATTTTAGCTTTCACATATAGGTACGTATGGGCTAAATCCAGGTAGGTCGTATCTGCGTTGGTGATGGTGAATTCAATGGGGCCTGTGGCTGTAATGCTGGGAAGGGGCAGATGTTCCACCCATTGACCCTCTTCTGCACTGGTCTGAGTAGCTGGGACGGTCCATAAATCAAATTCACTGTTGGTAGAAGGACACGACTCGGCATGGATGAAAGCCATCTTTAAGAAAAGATATCCTTGGTCTTCGATGTGCGTCGTCGCTGGGTCGGTCGTCGACTGGTGCGTGGTCTCGGTGGGGCAGGTCTTTTATTCCCTACGGTGCGTTGTGCTTTGGTGACCAAGACGCCTCCTGCTTCTTTGGCCGGACGTTTCAGTGCTTCTTTGGGTGCCGCACCGCCCAAGACATCACCCGCCACTTGCAGTCCACCTCGCACCGCTTGTTTGCCGATCGCTTTGACCCCACGCGTCACCAAGGGCAGGAACGTTTGACGATGCTCCCGAGTATGTTCCCCAGCCCATGTCCTCGTTGCATGCGTGTACCCGCAAAGACAGGAAAGGTACCCCCGGCCTGTTGTGTAATGATCGACGTAACTGGCTGTATGGCATTGATAAGGCACCTTCATTATGCAAAGTGAACCGATCGGACTTGACGGAAATGAAGTGTCAGCACCACTTTTCCTCGTTCGAATGCCACCGGTCGTCCCGTGTCTGTGGGTGACTTGAGCTCCATACGTGCCTTTCACCGGGCAGACGCGCAGTAGAGGTACGTTGCTGTCGCCGACAATGTGTGCATCGACCACGTCTGAGTAGACGTACAGGCCATACACACCACCACGCATGTCCATCGGGATGTGGCCTATCTCGCCGGTTGGGCCAGCGTACCCCTGGTAATTGAAACCCAGCATTTGCTGTAGGGTAGGACTGAGTTCGACACTCACGTTGGGGCTGAGCGTGAGATTGGCCTTGTCGTTGTGTGCGTTGTAATCGAAGTCCACATGATTTTTGAAGGGGGAAGATTTGATGGGTTTTGAAGTATTCGTGACGTCTCGTAGAGACTTATAATGCATCAGACTTCTCAGTCCACCCATGAACTCCTTGGGGGTATCGTATTGACCTTCGGGTAGTTTGAGTCGAGTTTCTTGTCCTTCGTAGGTCACCTCGTACCATACTTCATTGGCTCGCACGTTGTACCACGAGTGAGGGTATTGGATATCCACGAGTCCACATTCCCAGCGTCCAGGTAAATGCAACGGTTGCGGTAACTGGGTCACGTACTTGGTCAAGGTGTTGTCAGGAAACACATCAGCCGAGCTGTTACTGGGTAGGGTGAGGTAAAACATGACGACTGAGCTGTCCTGCTGCTGCTGTTGGCTTTAATACTTCTCCCAGCTATTGGGCGCTAATCGTCGTGATGGTCGCGGTGACTTAGCTCTTGGTGGTTGCAGGGGGTGGCGTGGTAAAAGGGGTGAAAACGTAGGTGCCCGCCGTGGTGGTGATTTGGGGGGTGACTCCGGTTCCCAAGGTTCTGGTGGTGTACGCACATTCTGCATAAAGGCCAAGCGCTCGGGGTTCCTCACCAATTCCTGTGGTACATGCATGTCTTTCAAGCCTTGAGCGAAGACCTCCCATCCTCGAGGATTCGTGTGCGTCCTGCGTTGACGCATCAGGTCATTCACTAAATCCGTCATGTGGGTACCGGGGACCACCTGATTCTGTACCAGTAGTTCACCTTTATCATTCCAAGTCATGTTAGGATTCTGTTTCATCCGTTGTAATACCAGGCCAACTTGTTTCTTGAACGATGCAGGTACACTCTTCAGGACTTCGTCTTCGACCCACTGTGGAGCTGTGGAAGGTACCCCACTCGGCTGTTGGAGCGGTGCTGAGGTCGGTCGTGTGTCGCGTGGTGGTGGTGGTGGTGCTGGAGCAGAGAGGGTTTTGTATTGGTCCATGAACGTCATGTACCGCTGAAGCGTCTCATTGTACGGTTGTACTTTCTCACTATCGCTTAACCCCGGTCTCTGTAAGATCTGACGCATCTCTTCATCGAGGGTGTTTATCGTCTTCACCGTAGAAGGTACGGGATAGGGCGATTGCAGGTTTTGAAGGAGCCGAGGTTCGACGAGGACAATTTTTTTCGTGTGGTTCATTGTCGGCCGAAGAGTCCACCCAATACTGGACCCAACACGGAAGCGGCCAACGGTGCTAAGATGGCCCCGAGAAAGCCGCCTTTCTGTAACACCTTTTTCTTTTGTGTTTGAGAGACTTGCTTCTGGACTAAGGTTCGGAGACCTGTCTTATGCTTGGTCAACTTGGTCTTCTGAGCCGGAGTCAGTGATACGTTGCCTTTTAACAGGTTGTACCCGATTTCGCACAGACAGCTTACAAGGTCAGGGTCCGCACCGCATACAATGGTTCGAACCAACTCGGCTGGGGCCGTCTTCAATACACGGAGCGTGGGAGCGTGCTTCCGTACTCGCGCAGACATCCTGTACAACTAATGCCAGATCCCACAACCCTACCATTTTTATCTATCTCAGAGAACAGAGACAAAAATCAACCATGATGTGGTATTCATTCTTTTTATTATCCCCATCATCAAAACACACACACACCCAGTTGGGGGAGCCACTGTGGGTGTGTTTACATTATTTTTGCGTGTACACGTGGTGAGTCTCTCCGGGAAAGATTCCGGTGCGTAGTCGAATGTGGTCGGGGGTGGCTTGCTTCAGGTCGAAGAGCATATACCCGTGCTGAGGGGTTGTCGCATCTTTAAAGGCTTCCAGTGCAAACGCAGTGCGTCCAGGGTACATCTGTCTCGCCACGTGCAGCAGTTGAGTGGTATCTCTCGGGTTTTTGAAGACCACCATGTAGTGGACATTTAAGCTGATGTTCCGATGTTCTTTGTTTTTACTGAACAGATTCTGCACAATGTAGATGATGCTGAGCCGTCGATGATGGCTGCCTTTGGTAAAGAGTTGGGTGACCCGACTGTCCGTGTCCGCCATGAGATCATCCAGAACCACCAAGGTGTCGGGTTCCAAATCGGCCAGGTTGGGTAGGCCTTCCACGAACGTGATGTGGGGCATTGCTGCATACGCTGCCTGCCATTCTCCGTAACACCACATGACTCGGGCAATGGGTGGAGTGATCATGCTGTCGGCGTGTTCGAGGAGCTTCCTGACGAAGTGCGTTTTGCCGGAGCCCGTCGGTCCTGCGATGACGCAAGTGAAGGGATGCTGCCACTGAGGGTCCATGGTTGGAGGTGTATCCGCTGTCGTGGTAACCCGCTCTTGTAAATTTGGTACGAGTGAACTGGAGTGGTGGTGGGTACAACGTCGGTCGTCGTTGTCTGTTCACTGTCAGGGATGATGATGGTGGTGGGTACAACGTGGGTCGTCGTTGTCGGTTGACTGTGAGGGATGAAATCCGGTGGGTCTTCAGACGTAGTGGATGTACTTGGTGTAGGTGTGGAGCTTACACTCATTGTGGCTTGTACACGGGGTGTGTTGGTGGTGACTGGGCTCGATGCGACTGGTGCTCTTTGTAGACCGGTTTCACTGATGGCTGGTGTTCTCAGTTGGTTAAGTAACGTACTGACATAGGCTACGTCGTAAAACACACCTCCGTACAACACACTCAGCAGGGTTAGCAATAGCACCCCAACGCCTACTTGCACTTTGCGCGTTTTGGGAGACACTGTGTTCAGAGACGGTTGCAGCGTGTTCATGGTCGACCGTGGAATGAAGGATGACGGCAGTGGTGTCTGGCTTTATAGTCGTTTCACCTGGTTGGCTGCGACCCAGGAATTGAAGGAAGTGGGCCAGCCTTGCCATTTGACGAAATGAAACAGTTTACCACGTCGACGTTCCGTTTTCAAAATCTGCTCCACCGTGTAGTAGTCTTGCTGTGATTTTGCGACAGGCTGTAATTCCATCTCGTAAAACGTGCCTAGCAACGGTTCCCCTTGAAAATCTTCCAGTTCATAGACTCGCCGCTGTCGGGGTAGGCGCCGTTTAATCAGGAAGTGCTCATCGCTCCAGTTGGGCAAGTAACTTTTCTCGAACTTGCCCTTAACTTTACTGATCCGTACAGGGTCCCCGACCTTGAACATCTCCTTCGGTGCTCGTTGCGATTGTATGGGGTACAAGACACGCCGGACTTGGGCTTCATTGCGTTGGGTCACGGTAATGGGGGCTCTCTGTATACTTCGATGATAGGCTCGATTGTAACCCTTCACAAGTTTCGGGAGAACATCGATGTACCGCCTTGTATTCTTATAGGTGAAATATTTATACATGCGACCTTTAAATGTCCTGTTGAACCTTTCCACCACGGACGCCTTGGTCTCGTTGTACGTATGGAAGAAGAAGACCTTCTGTTTCTTGAGAAAGGCTTGGAACGGTCTGTTGAGGAATTCCGTGCCTTCGTCAGTTTGCAAATACAAAGGTTTGCGCCCGGTCTTGAAGATGTCTTTGAACGCCGCTATGAGATTCGCCCCCGTTTTCGTCCGGATGGGTACCACCCACGCATACTTGGATAGGGTATCGTTGCACGTCAAGATATACCGATTCCCATCGTTGTGTTTGGCAAAGGCGCTCATATCGACCAAATCCGCTTGCCACTGGGCATCTATTCCTCCCACGATGACCCGATTCCGTAGAAAATGGCGACGGACAGCTCGATGTAAGGTATAGGTGTCTTGTTTTTTTAACCAATCTCGGACTTGAGCACGTTGTATCCCCTGGGGTTTGGCCGCTTGTTAGAGAGGCACTATAGGCCGCCGGACTCTCGGGACTGTAGTATAAGTTATCCAACACCTTCTCCCAGCGCTTCATGGTGACACAATGATGATGGACCCGGAGAGTATGGTTTATTTATAACAAGTTTCTACCACCGTTGTGTTGGTTGACTCAGTTCAGCCGGATAGTCTATAGCCTCGTCGTCTGGTTCATGACTAGACAGTTGCTCATTGGGTTCAGCCAGCGCGTCCTCAATAGCACGAGCCCACCCCAACTGGTCTGATGACCGCTCGTCCGGTGTAAATAGCTGGTCCACAATAGGCACCACTTTCTCCAAGGCTGCCCACAGATCAGGGTCTAGGCTGAAGCTTTGCGTAGGATCGTGGTAACGTCCCACACGGGCAAAGAAGGGTCCACGGTGTACGTAGTTGGCGTTCTCGAGGTGGATGAGGTTTCCGTCGAGCTCACCGCTCAACACCCGCTTAAATTTGGTCCAACCATCACGGTGTAGGGTAACCGTAGTGGATGTGTACTCCGAACTCCACCCACAGGCATCCCGATCTTCCACGGGGGTGACGTTATCTTCATAGACGTGTAACCCCACCTGGGGTGTAAGGGGCAGGATGGCTCGTAGGATCGGTGACATGCTTACTCCAATGTCGAACGGTAAATGACACACACGGTGTCTGTCTCTCGTATTTATAGTGTCAATACCACAGCGCCAGGGTCAATAGGGCACAGACTAGTATGAGGCCAACCAGCCGGCGCTGGTTCCGGCGTGAGCGCTCCTGGTCCATAGCCCGAGCATCAAGGATGGCTGTCATAGTCCAGTAGTGGTGAGTGATGGCACGCCTCTCCATCGAGTGCACTCTGTGGAGAACCGCTTCTGTGAACTCGTTCAGGATCTGGCGTCGCCCCTCGTTGTCGTCGCCATCTGCAAACACGGACCGGACCACTGCTCGGTAATCCGTGAATGAATTCACCACGGTGGCATGCTGTAAAAGGCGAGTCGCATAGGGCTGGATCTCCGCCATGGCTCTGCAACCGTAGAAATGATGAAGGTGTGTGATCCAGAGAGACGTGTTTTATAGACCAGGTCACACATGCGCGCCTAGACGTCGGGTGTAGTCCGTGATACGTACTATTCTGATGGGTTAGTCCAAAAAAGAGAACAACACCAACATAGATTACAGATCAATCTTTTTATTATGCGTGAACATCATAGGAATGCATGTACTGACCTGTCTGTGGGGGTTTTCCACAATGGCATATGCATCCGCGCGCTGCGGGTGATGCCGCGCACTGCCGGAGATCCCGCGCGCGCGCGCTGAGGGGGGGGGGGCGGAGCCCGCCGGGAAAGTTAGAGGTCGTGTGTTTGAGCATTCACCCCAACCGGAAGTGACGTCACACACACTTGCGCAACCCCCAGTACATGACAAAACACAGACAAGTCTGGACATGTCCAAAGGTAACGCCTCATTCACCCAAACCGGAAGTGACGTCATTTTTACATCCGGGACTTTTGACCTGGGTCACATGATATGCAAATTTCTGAGGTCAAAGGTCAATAGGGCTCGCCTAGACCCCAAAAACGTCTACTTCCATACTATGGCCAGGCTGCGCATGCGCAGAATGACGATATTTCAACCCCACACCCACGCCATCAGAGGCTCCCTGACATAGGCTTCACATGGATACCTCACAAGACCCATTCGAGCCGTGAATAGCCCATCTCTAACCCAAACACACCCCTAAATGTCTGCTTTGTATACTACGGCCAGGCTGCGCATGCGCAGACTATTGACAACGGACGAACCATTAGCGTAGTCAAGTGTTCCTCCACGAGAGCTTCAAAATAAGACCTCACTCGACCCCATTGGACCATTAGGGACTCACCTAGACTCCAACATGTCCACCCCGTATGGACCTATACACCCATAGCCATGCAGTATAGGCCTATGGGTGCAGTCCACAGTAGACCCCTCGTTGATGGAAATAGACCCTTGGTATAGCCCTTCCGTCTTTCCGAGATGCCAAACCATCCAGAAAACCCATATAAAAGTATATATTTTCTTCATGGGAATGCTCATACCATTAATTCAGCATACAAGCCAGTTATGCAAATTCAACCCGAGAGAAATTTTCTTCCCTCGGAACGTACTCCATATTTTCTGGGAAATCTATTAAAATGACCCAAAATACGCCATATTTCGTTCATTTCCTGGAAAAATCTTGACAATCGATTTCAATAAGATTTCGTCTCAGTGTTCCCCGTCTCGGGACGAGATAAAAAAGCTGTTCAAAATATGGGGTCGACCAGGCCGTTTTTTGTCACATATTCCATATGTAACATAACCCTATTTCTAAACACCTAAAAAGCGTACGAAACTGAGGCAGACGAAGGTTGACTTCGCGGCCCGACTCGCCATACAGCTCAACCGAGCCACCCATCCGCATATGTCATTTTGAAGGAATGGTAGTACCCAGAGGCTTGGTACTATAAATTCTGGTTACCAGAAAGGGAAGGATAATTATCATGTGGTCAGACCCGGACGGTCTGCTGTATTAAAATCTTTGAGGGGGACCAATAATCCGAAACTATGGACTACTCCCTATATGACTAAGGTGTATTTTATGGAAAAGGTGTTGCTGGCGCATAATAGTCTGCGAGAGAATACGAGTACACTAGTATATCACACTTGCCATATAAGGGCTTTTTCGTTGGATATCCGTTCCTCCACTTTCCCCCTACCCCATCTTTGTTTTGGTGTGTTTTACCATCTGAAGTCGACATTTCGAGATAAAACCTCAAACATTGTCGTAATAGCCATGACGATGGGCTCGCAGCAATTGTCCGAATTATAATCTCACTTTCTAGCTTCTAAACTATATCAGATAGGCACGGAATATGTAAAAATAACTGGAATTGTGGTCAAATTGATGTTAAATTTGTAGTTTCCTCTGTCTGGTAAATATCGAAAATTCTCTCAGAATCTTCAAAAATAATGGCTAATACGCAAATAAGTGTTACCTATTCAGAGTATTTAATATTGTCCGTGAGGTTTACGTTGGGAAATATCATGGTGAGTAATCAAATTGGGGTTGGTGTTCGAGATAATGCATTTTAGATGCCATAGTCGCCCCGTCCAAGGGGAGGTAAATCTGTATAGTCCTGCTTGGCAACATATGTTATCGGCGTAGTTGTTCTATGTTTCACTTGAAAATTTCTAAATATTCTGCCCGACATTCGAAAGATCTGAAAGCGTACATTAAAATGGTATAAAACTGAACAATTTGAGCGAAAATGACAAGGCAAATGGCTTATTACAAGTCAGCAGAGCGTATCATACGTCAGAGTATATTTTTACTGTATATAAGGTATTGCATATAGGGTGCAGTCCACAGTAGACCCCTCGTTGCTGGAAATAGACCCTTGGTATGGCCCTTCCGTCTTTCTGAGATGCCAAACCATCCAGAAAACCCATATAAAAGTATATATTTTCTTCATGGGAATGCTCAAATCATTAATTCAGCATACAAGCCAGTTATGCAAATTCAACCCGGGATAAATTTTCTTCCCTCGGAACGTACTCCATATTTTCTGGGAAATCTATTAAAATGACCCAAAATACGCCATATTTCATTCATTTCCTGGAAAAATCTTGACAATCGATTTCAATAAGATTTCGTCTCAGTATTCCCCGTCTCGAGGCGAGATAAAACAGCTATCCAAAATATGGGGTCGACCAGGCCGTTTTTTGTCACATAT
>JAVTVY010052377.1:0-26210 GCA_036873755.1 Hanleya hanleyi
AGCTGCTGGGTGTTGGTAACTTGCTTTACCATGCGTCGATCAGTGTTTAGGTTTATTCTATGTTATATTTTAGGCTCAGAGGGGATTTGAATTCTCCCTTTGTAATGTGTGTTGTTCCATGGAGGCATTGCCTGCCTAACTCTGTTGTTTTAGGGTATTTAATGACACGGCAGATCTCAATACATTGTTTGTCATAAATCCTTTTGAGTTAATGTTTATACTATATTCAAACTAAAGATTTGATTTGTTAATTATAAACATTAACAGATTTAAATAATTTCAAGTAAGAGTATTTGAATACTTTATTTGCCTTTTTGGTCAATTGATGTAACATATATGTGTTTGTTGACATGTTGGATATGCTTCATCGCCACATCACTATTTCCTGGAGTATTTGAGAACATACGCCCTTTCTCTTGATCTCCTTATATCTGTTTGTGTCATATCGACATATGGTCCAAAATATGACATTTATGCAGTGGCTGGGTTTTCATAGATATTTAGTGTGTCAAAGATTATTTTGGTATTGTGTTGTGGCGAGGGTATGTTCCACATGTCAACAATTTTATGTATTTATCATGCAAAGTATATTTGTGCATGCGCTCTTCTGTTCCAACTGCCACTGAGGGAAGACATGAGCTGCAGTCTGCATCTTTATCTTTTGTAAACAGGTGCTGCAGTCATGTTCCTCCCAACCTAACATTAGAGCCATGCTCTGGCTGCATACAGGGCATGATGGCAGCCCACCAGGCATGTCATTTTCGGGCAGACTAAAATTATTACGAAATTATCAAAGTACCAAAATTGAAACCATCTCATTTATCTGCAATATTATACACAAAATTGATATGGATTGATTGATTAAAACATATTTCATCCATATCACATATACTGTGTTTGTCTGGGTTCCTGAGTTGAGCAGTACATGTAATACAGTCATGTTAACACACCCGAGTCCACTCCCGAAAACATGTAAGATAGTTTCGTAGACAAATCAACGTCACGATACCAACATGTCTTACAACATGTGAGACGTCCATATATATACCATGGACAAACAAGTCTTACATTTGGCGCCCGATGTCCGCTATACCATATCCACCACATCCAGCAAAGATATCGTCGAAACCAACTCCCGGAGAACATTCTCGACCCCGCACGGAAAAGTTTCAACAAGGACCTCTGCAAGCTGGCCAAACAACATGGGTTGCTGGTCCTTGATCTGGCTACCATCTTCCATACGAGGACCGGGAGAATCAGTGATGTCCCAGGCTGGTACATGAAAGACTCAGTACACCCGGATGTTAATGGCACTATTGCCATTGAGTTGTGCCTGGGACAGCTGATATCTGGTCAGCAAGTCATTCCTCCGGCAACACAGGACCCACGCTTGTTCCACAACTGCTCCGAAAGGATCCTTCGTGCAGAAATATCCAGACAGAAAGCCCTGCAAGGCAAGAACCGCCCAAACCTATGGCGCGGGAAGGCCCTGAAGCGTCGCATGCAGATGCCAACCGGAGAGACAGCAAAACGGGTTCGGGTCACGGTGGACAACCAGCCAGATTCTGACGATCTAGGGAATGACCGGGACACCTGGGACAATAAGCGCCACCGTTCCTCCAACTGAATGTTGAACAAATGGACCCTGACCCTTGTTAGCAAAATATGGGAAACAATTTTCTGCCTGGGTGATTTAGGTGTTGACGAGTGGGGGCAATGCGTGTCTGGTTGTTTTGAAGTGGGCTACGGCATCCTTCATGTGTTCATTCCTCCTGTGCCTTTTAAAGGGGGGGAGAGTGTAAACCCTGGCACCCCTCTGGAGCCTTGCTCCAGATTGTTGCCTTGGTTCACCAAGTTATAATGCCCATATTTGCTGAAGAAATGGTCTCCCAGCAACTCTCCCCTTATCAGGGGCCAGGAGGTCACATGATTGGGGTGTCTTATCCCTGACAGGCCCTGTTTCTGTCATTCCAACATAGACAGCCAGACCGTAAAGACATACCTCCATTACTTCAAGTTGACATTTATTTCATCAGGTCCTGGCTGTCCTTCTTACTTAAACCTGAAGCTACTGAAGTTATACTGGCCCATATTACAAGTGGAAGCCTTCACGTGGCACACTTAATGAACGCACCAGCATTTTGTGGAGAAGTATCCTATATTGGGTGACACACTGATTGACGTGCCCCTATTAAATTCTATTTATTATTTTTATACATATATTCATCTATTTACATATTTGCATACTTAAACTGCCTCTAAATAAAATATCTCCATCTTTCTTCAACTATTTGAGAGTTGGTGTTATTTATCCGACAGTGTTCATTGTAAGCGTAATACACGTGTTCACCCGATTCGTGAGACCGTTTCGCTGGTTAAACCCACCACGAAACAACCAGGTCTTACATGTACATATAACATATAAATAATTACTATTTCGGAGTGTAGCCATATCGATTCACAAGAGGATGAGCAATGTTTTTCATTATAACACGTGTGTATACATAACTTGTAAATAACTATTGTTTCCGAGTGTAGCATATAATCACATGGAAATAGGTATCATGGCTGAGTGTAGCCATATGGTACGGTATGTATACCATCGATCAGAATATAGCGCTTATGATCAAAGGAACATAGACCTTGTTTGTTAATAGTCAGACTGTAGATTTTGATCTATTCTTCTAATTTGGATATTTTAGAAGGTGGGAATACCCAAATGTAATTGGTAGATAATTTTAGACAAAAGAATAGCTGCGCTTTGATTGGTGTCTATTTTTAGCAACACGAGAGCCGTTCTTTGATTGATGGATATTTTTAGCTATCCACCAACCAATGCTAGATATGATCTAACATTTTTTTCTTTTTTATTCACTCCAAAAAACCAATCAACATTGTTAAACAATCAAACAGTTGATGGCTCATTTATTTCAATTGGTCATTGACTCACACAATCACTCACTGACTCAGCGAGTCAGTGATTTACTAATTGATTCATTGACTCGCACAATCACTGACACATTCACACACTCACTGCCTCATTCAGTAATTTCAATTGCTCATTCAATCAATCACTGACTCAAACAATCAATTACTGACATAGAATCACACACTGACTCATTCATTCACTGAAACATTTACAGACTCAATCGGTCACAATCACTCATTGACTCTGTCAATGATTCATTCACTGACTAATTCATTCAATCACTGACTCATTCATTCAATCACTGATCTATTCGATCAATAACTGACTCATTGACTCATCCAAACAATCAGTTATTTATTCATTGACTCACTGACTCACACAATCACTCACTGACTCAGTCAATCGCTCATTCACTGACTCTTTTAATCACTGATTGTTTGGTGAGTCAATGGCTCATTCATTCTTTGAAACATTTACTGATTCAATCACTTACGCAATCACTCATGGACTCAGTCAATCGCTCAATCACTGACTCAATCAGCCAATCATTGAATCATTAAATCAAATACTTATTCATTCATTGACTCGCACGATCACTCACTGACTCAGTAAATCGCTTATTCACTGACTCATTCAATCAATCACTGAATCACACAATTACTCACTGACTCATTCATTCATTCATTGAAACATTCACTGACTTAATCACTCAGACAATCAATCACTGACTCATTGAGTCATTCAAGCAATCAGTTATTCATTCATTGACTCATTGACTCATACCAACACAGACACCCACACCTACACACCCACACACACACCTGTTGATGCTAATACTAAATGTAAATTTTTGTCACTTTAGTAACGGCTCGCCGGCAGATGGAGCAAGATATTGTATGGCTGTTGTTGTTTGGGTGGAGGACATTTCTTAGATAATCGACCTCTCTCTTTATATATATAGTTCGAAAGCTTGAACAATGTATTTTATTGCAGTGTCAACGAAATTGTAATTAGATTGTTCATTTATCAGTAATTCGTAGAAATATTCTGTCTAACAAACACAATCGTATCAGTGAAAGCCCGCTTGAAAAAACATCTGTTACCAATTACACATATATTCTACTAGGTCTGAGAAGGTAAATATGACTTTTCTATGTAATATAGCTTCCAAATTTCATTTCATGAATATTTCGTTTATTCGTGTCATAATAATCAGTCATGCAGTGGCCTGGAGTTTCACCAAACTAACTTTCTTATTTTTCGTTACTGTCTAACATAGCATAAAAATAAATGTTAAGTTGTATGTAGGATAGCAAAATTCGAGACAAGTGTGTCGCCTTGTATAAAGTCGGCTAAGCTGGTGAAGTTTTCAATGCTGCGGTTTATTGGACGTGTTTATTCCTAGGATGAAGTTTGTAAATTATCGAAAAAGTACAAAGGCGTCCTAAATAATATATATATATATATATATATATATATATAGACTAAATGATCACAGTATAAACTGCCTTTGTGTATGGTAAATATAGTACTAGAAAAAAGTCATGACAAACTCGGACTGATTGATATGTATATGACAGCTAGAATATAGCGTAATTTGAAGTATCCTGCGCGTACAGAATGACCCTTAGTTGAAATATCTAATTGTCGCGCCAAATGTTTGCTGTAAAGAAGGATACGAAACATGTGTTTTGAATTACACGTAGTAATATTAGTTATTCAGGTTTTTCCCAGGGTGTATGAAAAGTTATGACCCTCCCTGAAACTCATACACCCTGAGGCGTCAGAGTGTCGAATTATAGAGTTAAAAAGGCAATTTTTCTGAAATTTTACCACGGAAATTCAGCATATATGTGTCTTTCCATTTACGAAACCGGTCTCCATTTTGACAAAGCGCGTAGTCTACGCGAGTAATGTAGATGCGCAACACGACGCCGATCACGGGCCGATCTGTGACAGTGTTCAATTATAACCCTAAATATAACCATTTACAAGGTATGTGTGTCTAAAAGATTGATTGAACGTGATGCAGCAAGAATTCCTTTCATCAAATATCAACGGTTGTGTATAATATTGTGTGTTGATTTCGGGAAATGATCTTTGAAAGCGCACAACTCGCCGACCCTGGTCCAGTAGCGATTATGCATAATTTTCGCGTGGCCAGAAAACGCTTCATGCTCGTTATATTTATATTCTCGACATGCGAGAAGTAGAATACTTCCGCGCCTACATCCGGTTTCTTGTACATCCGGGTAATGTTTTCTGGACATGGATAGGTTACCTTTGGCCCCATCCTAGGCCACTGATTGGCTAATATGGTGTTCAAAGCCAGTTTCACCGAATCCCCACATGTCTGTTATAGCCTTCATGCATTATGCTCATATAGAAAACACACAAGACAGGGTTTTTTGGGTGAGATCTCATTTTGTTTTTTATTCAGTAACAACAACAACGTGAGAACAGCCACGTGAAAACTGAAGCCCAGAACAGGGGGCTTGTAAACTTAAGCCCAGAACAGGGGGGATTATGATAGTATTCTGGTCAATATTATGGTATCTCACGCCAGAAATAGTGGAAAATTTAAGTTGGAAGTCTTGAAGTGGAGATCCGCCATGTCTGCTTTCGCACGTGAATCGTGAATTTTTATCCCCTGGGAGCCCTTCCGTTAGAGGGACCGTTCGGTCACACCGTCCAACATGGATCAGTATACCGCATTAAGGTGATTGGTCACGTGATCGGTCAGACCGGTCGGGCGCTGACATGGAAAGATCCGGGTGTACGGATTTTTACACCCTAGTAAACTGACCAATGGAAATGCTACGATTTAGGTTGAGGGATAATAATATACCAATAACATGATTTTTGAGGGCGTTATACTTTATTATTGGCCCTCCATCAGTAATTAGCAGCCCAACATAGTCATTAGCGGCCCAAGGGCCCGAAGGGCCCGACGGCCGCTAATGACTATGGCGGGCTGCTAATTACTGATGGAGGGCCAATAAAAAAGTATAATGTCCCGAAAAAAATCATGTTATTAGAGCATTTCCACAAAGTGGATGCTCTTATGTTTTCATGAGAAACGGCTCCGACGGCTCCGCCGGATCCGCCGCCGCCGCCGCCGCCGCCGCCGCCGCCGCGACTTTAAACGTGAATATCTCTGAAACCGTTAAATATTTTCGGGTCAGACTTGGTGTGCTATCTCCTTAGGCCTGGGAAATTTGTCTGGTTGTGTTTCGATACCCGCTGCTCACCACTAGGTGGCGTTGTAGTCAGAGCATAGATAAACCTTTCTCTGACGATTTCGTCTGAACGGCTTGTCTGATTTCTTTGAAATTTTATTACAATAGTCTTGAAGGATAGGCAATGTGCTGAAAAGGTTTTGGTGTAGCTGGCATAACTATAAGGGCAAGTTTTTTGCGTCTCAAAAAAAAAGTTTTTTGTGAAATGAAAATTTACCAATTCGCTTGGAGAAATATTTAAAAACTGTTCTATTCTAGGTTGCCAAGCATAAATATAGGATTGCTGACATGATAATTCCCTGTCGGTGTGAACCAAATTGCCATTTAAATGAAAAATCTCAATTATCTGACTTAATGTCAAAACTTCCGTTCTAAACGTGTTTGATTTTCATGAAATTTGGGTATAATGATCTTGCAAGATAGGCAAAGGACTGACAAGATTTTGGTGGTGTTGGCGAATCATGGAGACGCAAAAATGCGTCTCAAAATAAGATTTTGTTTTCACAAAAATGGAAATTTGCTTCTTAATCAGGGAAAAGTAATTCTGTTTTGCTGAACATGAATGTATCCCCATTGTTATAATTCACATGCCAAATGGCCATTTTTTTAAATATATGAAATTCTCATGACTTTAGTTGGAATAAAATCACAAATTATCAATCAGTTAATGCTCAATTGTTTGTTTTATGTGGAGGTCCCCAGAATTTATTTGAAACTCGAGATTGAAATTGCACATACCATTGCATTTTGACAGGATAGTCACAACTGTTGATAATAATTTTTTGAACTGAAAAAGTAGAAAGATTTTTGAAGTGGAACTTCTACATACCTGCTATATGGCACATCCCACCTGAGAAATTTTTACATGTATATCTAAATGAAGTAATCAAGAAAAGCAACTCTGGGTAGGGATGACAATTTTATTCCATATATTTCGCTTCTAGTTCTAGCATCTCCAGCAGTGAACAAAGTTACAAACAGCTCCATACGCACAGTATATATACAAGGCATAATGTGATCTTAGTCGTGTTGATCTACTGATAAGCTTGACATAATGCAGAAGCAAAGTAACTGCGAATATACTTAATAAACACATGGTGACAGTCTCAATATTTCGACAAAATTTGATTTGTCATCTTCAGGATATGATATAACAGCAGATACAGGCTCTTATATACAGAAATAACTACATGTAACAAAGACTGAAATGGTTCGATACAAAAAATTAGAGGGCAATAGCCAATCGGATAATATGTGAACATAACAAGATAAACATGAGTGGCACATAGGCATGACAAGGAATACACACACCACATAGGCCTGGCAATACACAATTGAAATGGCAATAGTTAGATAAGGATTAATAGTGACGGGTGGTGATTTATTGAGGTGTGTGAGTGTGTATAGTGGCAGCAGAAATGTCAATATGGGGAATAAACAACTGAAACAGAGATTAGAAGAAAAAAAAGGTGATTAGAGAAACGTAAGAAATGTACCTAGGATTGAAATCGGAAATAAAATCTAGAGAATTGAATAGTTACAGAACGAGAAATACAAGACTATATTAGGCTATTAATTAACAAGACAAGGAATACACACACCACAGAAATGCTGGATGGTTGTATTATCTTATCTAAACCGTCATTGATGAAATAAAATATATATATGAAAGTTGAAATTAGAAACAAAAATACCAAAATAATAATAAACAGTAGTCTACCTGAATAACTGTAGCTCTTTCGAAGCTTTTACACCACTGTTAAGTTTTGGATTTGATAGCCGAATTTTAACCATCCATCGTCACATCCTGAAGATGACAAATAAAATTTTGAGACTGTCACCATGTGTTTAAGTTTATTCGGAGTTACTTTGCTTCAGCATGTGATCTTAGCCAATACACATTTATGAATAGGTAAGGCAGTAAATTATGTCAGTCTGGTTGGACAGATATTAAAATGCTGTCATTTCCAGAAATTGTTAAATGTTAAGCGATAACCTGACAGCGATCTACAAATGGTGTGATTCAGGTGATAGTAGTAGTGTAAGCGTAAATTGCGTCCGGTTGACCTCAAAAATTTGCATATTTTGTGGAGGAAATGTGGAGGAAAGGTCAAGTGCAGTATAGTTCCGGCAGGAGGACCAAAAGCTACCTCCAATCCAGGAGAGTTCCAATTGCTGCAGGGGATGTATTCATGATGTATTCATCCGCGGTGATGCGGTCTGACCGCGGTTTTGGCGGTGATTCGGTCTCGGCAAAAAGCTTCCGCGGAGAAAAAGTAGTCCCTAGATAAAATGGTCCGATGGGGTCGAGTGAGGTATCAAAGTGAAGCTTATGTGAAGGGGCATCTAATGGGCTGGGTGAGGGGTTGACATATCGGCCTTCTGCGCATGCGCGATGGCCGAAGGGTATGAAAATAGCCGTTTTGGGATGTAGGGAGTCCCTAATGGTCCAATGGGGTCGAGTGAGGTATCAAGGTGAAGCTTATGTGAAGGGGCATCTGATGGGCTGGGCGCGGGGTTGAACTATCGGCATTCTGCGCATGCGCGGTGGCCCAAGGGTAAGATGGCGGCTTGTGGTGGTGGGTGGTGGGTTTAAGATGGCGGCTTGTGGTGGTGGGTGGTGGGTTTAAGATGGCGGCTTGTGGTGGTGGGTGGTGGGTTTAAGATGGCGGCTTGTGGTGGTGGGTGGTGGGTTTAAGATGGCGGCTTGTGGTGGTGGGTGGTGGGTTTAAGATGGCGGCTTGTGGTGGTGGGTGGTGGGTTTAAGATGGCGGCTGTGGGAGCCCGAATCATAACGGACTGAAATTATTGAACCAGCACAGGGGCTTGGACTAGAAAGAAGGGGAGGGTGGGTGTTTTTGCATGATTGCAGATATTTGTCACTGTCGTTGGCGACCCTGTGCGACATGTTACTACTTTTACATCGGTAAAAGGAATAACATTACAGCCCGAATCATAACGGACTGAAATTATTGAACCAGCACAGGGGCTTGGACTAGAAAGAGGGGGAGAGGGGGAGAGGGGGATGTTTTTGCATGAATGTCGTTGGCGACCCTGTGCGACATGTTACTACTTTTACATCGGTAAAAGGAATTGACATAGCGTCATTCTGCGCATGCGCGGTGGCCCAAGGGTATGGACATAGCCGTGTTGGAGCTAGGGGAGCTACTACTGGTCCAATGGGGTCGAGTGAGGTATCAAAGTGAAGCATTCGTCAAGGGGCATCTGACTGGACTAGGGGCTCGTGCGTTGTCACCATTCTGCGCATGCGCGGTGGCCCAAGGGTATGGAAATAGCCGTTTTGGAGCTAGGGGAGTTACTAGTGGTCCAATGGGGTCGAGTCAGGTATCAAAGTGAAGCATTCGTGAAGGGGCATCTGACTGGACTAGCGGCTCGGGTGTTGTCACCATTCTGCGCATGCGCATAGACGTTTTGGGATGTAGGGGAGTCCCTAATGATCCAATGGGGTCGAGTGAGGTATCAAAGTGAAGCCTAGGTGAAGGGGCATCTGATGGGTTGGGTGTGCGGTAGGAATATCATTCTGCGCATGCGCAGATGCAATGCGGAGCTCTCGTCCAATCAGAAGCGAGTATTTCAAATACGGCACGGAGCTCTCGTCCAATCAGAAGCGAGTATTTTGACCTGGTGCATTATGGGACAATGGGGTCGAGTGAGGTATCAAAGTGAAGCTTAGGGGAGGGGGCATCGGTTGGGCTGGGTGTGGGGTTGAGCTATACCGTTTAGGTGTATTGAGCTGCTCTACCTAATTTTTATCTATTTTTACATCTTTTCCAGCTGTCAACGGTTACGGTTTAGTGATAATGTTGCCATTTTCTCCCCTATATTTAGCGTTCATAAAACATTCAAGCTATAGTCTGGTGATAATAAAATTTAAAAATCGCATCTCCAACACACACTCACATAATGAAAGCAAGATTCGAACTTGCGACCCCTCGAGATGAAGGATACCCGTCCAGGTTTCATTTTTTTTTTGAGGTGTACTGAAATGCTCTCTCTAATTTATGCCACGGTATCTATATTTACATTTATGTTGTACATTTATGATAGAGGTGTATATTACATCAATTCCCTGAGGTTAGAGTTTGATGACTTTTATCCCATTTCATGATTTGTACTGTGGTGTGAGAGCTTTCGCACTCGACAGATCGACGCCAACCTTTGCGTGCAGTGAGGCCCGGACATGCGGAGGAACGGCGCCAACAAACGGATTTGAAATTGATTATATTCAAATTCAGTACAACTATAATAATATTTATTAACTGTCGTTACACAAGCTCCCTTTCCAAGTTATTTGAGTAGATGAATCTTATATAGCAAACATTTAAAATAGGAAAGCGTGTTCTCTTGTGCCGCACACCGTCTAGAATGGTTACATTCTCACTCCACGCCGTGCACCCAGCCTGACCCGCTTGACGTTTCTACGTCACAGCCAATCGAGACACCAGAATTCACCACACCCTCTCAGCACATGTGCTCATGACCACGCCCCCGTTGGCGAGCACATGTACTCCGATAACGTGAAGACAGAAGTTTCAAACTATACGCTGAACCGTTTGAAACTATATTTAAGCTAGTTAGAGTGAAAATAAGACCTTTTCATTCTGTTTATCGTGGTGTTGTGGTTGTATACGCATATGTATATGTTATAGTTCTAACCATGTCTTCTTCAAGACCATTTTGAAGAGTCGTGCGTGTGAATCCCGTGAAAATAACAGGCGATTCATTGGGCGGTCCAAGAAAACTGCTGAGCTGTGAGGCTTTGGCCTCTCGAGGCGAAATTATCAAACAAGTTTGATATTTTTCCCCGGCCTGGCGAGGCCAAAAACTCACCAAAAACTGCCCGCACATGGGAGCTAGCCCCTGAGCTGCGAGGCGATACACATGCTCCCTGGTTTGGCCCCGACACCCCAGCGGTTTTCTGCTTTTGAGTTTTTAATTAATTAATTTTAATTAAATTAATTTCGTCGCCCATACGCCCACGTGGGGTGGGTGGCGTGGCAAAACAGAGGATATCTATTTTGCGTTTACCCTTGCCTTTACTTGAGCCATTATTTGCACCTTTCGGCATGTTTGATTAGCCTGGGCCACGTGCTTTCTCGCCCGTGTTTACGTTTCACCGAGCCAGAGCCTCGCTCTGGATATGAACTAATTCACGTAATATGGTGAGACTGTGGGGTAAGTCCCGCTAGAAAATTGTCTTCAAATTGTCTGTTGTTGTGGGAGTATAAAAAAATCCTGGTCAACAGGGGCGCTTATATTTCGTGCGACGCTATGTTGCAAATGCATTGACATTTGAATAGGTTGTCTGCATGGGTTTCAACGCAAGTATAGTACTAAAGGCTAGCTTACCTGATAAACAGTTTAGTCCCGATTGGTATTCCTGGAAACATTCCGTACGCCCGGGCGTTTGATGCATATCTGGGGGCTGTTTTTTTCCTAGGTGGGTATAACACACCATGAAGCCTTCATCACGATGCATTCGTATCCTAAAAAAATATGGGTATCACCACGAATCTCATTCCATATATATTTTTTTCTAAATTCACAGATATTTCCATCGGTAAATCCGGTGTTCGGTATACCACATGGATGAAATGAACGCACTAAACTATGAAGCTAATGATTTTGGTCAGCGGCACACACATGCTCCCTGGTTTGGTGTCGACATCCCAGCGGTTTTCTGTTTCTTGGCTTGTCACGGATTTTTTCGAAATTCACAGATATTTCCATCGGTATAAATCCGGTCTTCAGTTTACCACATGGATGAAATGAAAACACTAAACTATCAAGCTAATGATTTTGGTCAGCGGCACACACATGCTCCCTGGTTTGGTGTCGACATCCCAGCGGTTTTCTGTTTCTTGGCTTGTCACGGATTTTTTCGAAATTCACAGATATTTCCATCGGTATAAATCCTATGGCAAGCCAAAGCGCTTTTTATTCCGAATTCCCGATATCGGAAATTCTAATTTCCGATATCGGAAATTGCAATGGAATTAGAATTTCCGATATCGGAAATTCAGTGACAATTTTCGATATCGGAAATAGAATTTCCGATATCGGGAATTCAATTTCCGATATCGAAAATAGAATTTCCCATATCGAAAATTGTCACCGAATTTCCGATATCGGAAATGAAAGCTGGAAGCTTTACAAAACCTAGGGGTGCATTCCACACCTAAATGATGTGCGGCTAGAAACAGGCAGGATCTTCGGCCATAAATAGATGTAAAATCTTTAACAAAAACCTTGTAAAAGTATATATTTTCTAAATGGGCACACTAGTGCCCTTATTTCAGGAGACTTGTGAGCTATTGAAATTTGAAAAGGAAACACGTACAATCCTCCGTAACCCTTCTTCAAATTTTCTGGAAAACTCCATAAAATATATGAAAATGTGTCAAATTCTACCCGCAACCCAGCGAAAACGTGTGAAATGATTTTCTTTGTATGTATGTTCAAGTGTTTCCCGTCCAAAGGATAATTTAAAATGGCGAAAAAAACGGGGGTCGACCTACTCGTCCTTTTGTAAAATGTTATGGCTATGAAGGAATCATCATTTTCGCTTCCCGAAAAAGTGTTGATTTTGGTCCGCCAGATATTCACTTCCGGACACGATTAACTCTGTAGAGGCGAGTGGGTGCGATCAACAAGCAATTATTATATCCTCATTTGGAGAGATGGTTATGTCCAGCAGGGTGATACTATAGATATCAGTTAGTAGTAAGGTAAGAAGAATTACCTTGTTGTCAAAATCGGGCGACCTTCCCTATTATAAACTTAGGGAGACACCACTTTGTAAGAAACCGTGGCAGTGTGGAGTGCACCCTAGAGTTGCAATTTCCGATATCGGGAATTCGGTGACAATTCCCGATATCGGAAATTGCATTTCCGATATCGGGAATTGAATTTCCGATATCGGGAATTCTCCCCGAATTCCCGATATCGGAAATTGCAATTCCCGATATCGGAAATTCAATTTCCGATATCGAAAATTCTAATTTCCGATATCGGGAATTGCAATTTCCGATATCGAGAATTCAATTTCCGATATCGGAAATCGAAGGTCATGAATATCCGATATCGGAAATTTTAATTCCGTTATCGGAAATTTTAATTCCGATATCGGAAATTCTCGAATAAAAAGCACTTTGGCTTGCCATAAAATCCGGTCTTCAGTTTACCACATGGATGAAATGAAAACACTAAACTATCAAGCTAATGATTTCGGCCAACGGCACACACACATGGTGTCATGGTATCGACACCCCAGCGGTTTTTCGCTTCTGGGGTGTGACGGTAGATGAATTTCTCCCCCCATACACCCACGTGGGGTAGGTGTGGCAAAACAGATGGTATTCAGCCAATGAACTATAAGAAAAAGATATGTGTGTGCATATTAATAAACCACGTTGGCTGTATAGGTCGTAGAAAATGAGCGCCTAAAAAATGAACACATTTCATTACACTGTGTTGCGACTTTGTCGAATTGTTGCGAGTGCACGGGTGACTCAGTGCGTTTTCATATCACGCTTTCACAGAATAGAATATCGGCTTATAAATGTGGGGTGGTGTGGGTAATTCGACAGTCTTCAAGGCCCTCCTTGAAAGTCTGAAAGATTTCTCAGTTTGATGAAAACATTATTTTCGGCTACAAATAAATAATGCGTGAATTCTGATAGAACGTGAAACAATGTTTTATTCAGGTGAACAATTACTATATATTACGTATACAAGGTAATTTCAATAATACAAACAAGTCAATTCAATTCTTTTTATTGCTCGACTCAATTTACCTGGATACTTAGCAATGAGAGTCCACTGATTTGTTTAGCTGTAGCTGAGTTCCTACATAAAGTGTCTATCTTCCGAAGTGACACCAGCAGTAAGGAAAACAAAATATAAACCAGTAGTTAAAAGACCGTGTATGGTACTTGTATCTTACATGATATATTGTTTAGTGGTATGTATCTCGGGTATCGGGAGGGAATCAGCAAAACGAGGGGTGGGCTGTTTTGATAGGTAATGTTGGAATTTTTGTAATGTTTTGATTGTTGGCTCCTTGCGAGCGCTTTGATTAGCATAAATAAAGTTCTATTCTATTCTATTCTCTCACATATAGAGTATGGCAAATGCCATAATAATAATATATATATATATATATATATATATATTATGTATGTACATCGCTATTTCACCATGTTCTGATGGAGGGTTGAACAGAATTTCTATATACTTTTCTTTGTCCATTGCTGATGTGGCATTATCCTGTATTTGTAGGAGATCAGATAATGGTTTTCTTTTAATATAGAGACTATGCCAGTAAAAATCTGTTTTTCGTCTTCTAGGAGCATCTGGCTGGACTAGTGTAGCGTCCGCATTCAACATTCCGCGCATGCGCAGACAGGGAATTGTGGGAAAAAGGAATGGAAATAGTTTTGGGGTTGAGGTGGGCCACTAGTGGTCTGTTGGAGTCGGGTGAGGTATCAATGTGAAGCACACGTGAGGGAGCATCCGACTGAGTGGGTGTGGGGTAGGAATATCGTCATTCTGCGCATGCGCAGGCAGACCGCAGTATGGAAATAGATATTTTGGGGCCGATATGGCCCACTAGTGGTCCAAATGGGTTGTGGGAGGTGTCAAAGTGAAGATTTTGTCGGGTAGAATCAGAATGGTGTGTTTTTTATTGCAAGTCGAGTCAATCTGCGCATGCACAGTTGGGTGTAGTAAGTAAAGTGGCCATTTTGGGGAAGTGAAGGAAAGTATTTGGTGTAGAGATGGACCACTATTGCTCCGAATGCATGGTGTAGGGTGTCATTTTGTAGCCCTCGGGGTATAGACCCCGAATTGTGGGTTGTCCACGTCATCTGTGATGTCAAGGGTGACGTCATCAGGACGAGTAGTAGCGCAAGTGATCATTTTGGGACAATGAAGGCAGGTATTTGGAGTGGAGAGGAGCCATCCTTGGTCAGAATGCGTGCACTTAAACTTGAGGGATAACTCGTGATTTCCCGAAAGAATCCGACAGGGGGCGCCACCAGTTCAAGGCATGTCCGGACATGTACTGGATTGCATCAGCCTTGGCTGTGCGCCAAGTATTGACGACTATAGTTCGGTTAACCTTTGACCTTTGTATTCCTCCACGGTCATGAGGTCATGTCTGGCGGTAATGCGGTCGCCTCCACGGAGAAAAAGTAGTCCGTAGATAAAATGGTCCGATGGGGTCGAGTGAGGTATCAAAGTGAAGCTTAGGGGAGGGGGCATCTGATGGGCTGGGTGCGGGGTTGACCTAGCGGCATGCTGCGCATGCGCGGTGGGCCAAGGGTATGGAAATAGACGTTTTAGGGTCTAAGTGGGTCCCTAGTGGGCCGATTGGGTCGAATGAGGTATCAATGTCAAGCAGTCGTGAAGGAGCATCCAGTCATGGATAGGTGCATGTAAAATTAGGACACACACACATCACCACCACCACCACCACCACCACCACCGCCACGCCGGGGTCAAAGGCAGTTCCGGTCACGTGAACGGAAGCGGAAGTGACCTCACACAGGTCGTATGCAAATGTCACTTCCGAGATCTGAGCTCCACAGGCTTTGAGCTCCAAGAGCTCCGATCCAAGAGCTCTGCCACACGGGAGTTCCCACCACCACCACCACCACCACCGGGCGTTGACGCCCGTCAACGCCCGGTGGTGGCGGTGGTGGTGGTGGTGGTGGTGGTGATGTGTGTGTGTCCTAATTTTACATGCACCTATCCATGACTGGATGCTCCTTCACGACTGCTTGACATTGATACCTCATTCGACCCAATCGGCCCACTAGGGACCCACTTAGACCCTAAAACGTCTATTTCCATACCCTTGGCCCACCGCGCATGCGCAGCATGCCGCTAGTTCAACCCCGCACCCAGCCCATCAGATGCCCCCTCCCCTAAGCTTCACTTTGATACCTCACTCGACCCCATCGGACCATTTTATCTACGGACTACTTTTTCTCCGTGGAGGCGACCGCATTACCGCCAGACATGACCTCATCACCGCGGAGGAATACAAAGGTCAAAGGTTAACCGAACTATAGTCGTCAATACTTGGCACACAGCCAAGGCTGATGCAATCCAGTACATGGGTCTATACCCCGAGAGCTACAAAATGACACCCTACACCATGCATTCGGAGCAATAGTGGTCCATCTCTACACCAAATACTTTCCTTCACTTCCCCAAAATGGCCACTTTACTTACTACACCCAACTGTGCATGCGCAGATTGACTCGACTTGCAATAAAAAACACACCATTCTGATTCTACCCGACAAAATCTTCACTTTGACACCTCCCACAACCCATTTGGACCACTAGTGGGCCATATCGGCCCCAAAATGTCTATTTCCATGCTGCAGTCTGCCTGCGCATGCGCAGAATGACGATATTCCTACCCCACACCCACTCAGTCGGATGCTCCCTCACGTGTGCTTCACATTGATACCTCACCCGACTCCAACAGACCACTAGTGGCCCACCTCAACCCCAAAACTATTTCCATTCCTTTTTCCCACAATTCCCTGACTGCGCATGCGCGGAATGTTGAATGCGGACGCTACACTAGTCCAGGCAGATGCTCCTAGAAGACGAAAAACAGATTTTTACTGGCATAGTCTCTATATTAAAAGAAAACCATTATCTGATCTCCTACAAATACAGGATAATGCCACATCAGCAATGGACAAAGAAAAGTATATAGAAATTCTGTTCAACCCTCCATCAGAACATGGTGAAATAGCGATGTACATACATACATAATATATATATATATATAGGGACGAACAGATAAATGCCCAATCCAGCTGAGTCTACTTAGTTCTATCTTCTTTCTTTACAAATTGATATTGCCACAGTAACAGGCTTTATCTCTGTATCCATTGTCTTTTATATTATTTTGTTATTATTATGGCATTTGCCATACTCTATATGTGAGAGAATAGAATAGAATAGAACTTTATTTATGCTAATCAAAGCGCTCGCAAGGAGCCAACAATCAAAACATTACAAAAATTCCAACATTACCTATCAAAACAGCCCACCCCTCGTTTTGCTGATTCCCTCCCCATACCCGAGATACATACCACTAAACAATATATCATGTAAGATACAAGTACCATACACGGTCTTTTAACTACTGGTTTATATTTTGTTTTGCTTACTGCTGGTGTCACTTCGGAAGATAGACACTTTATGTAGGAACTCAGCTACAGCTAAACAAATCAGTGGACTCTCATTGCTAAGTATCCAGGTAAATTGAGTCGAGCAATAAAAAGACTTGAATTGACTTGTTTGTATTATTGAAATTACCTTGTATACGTAATATATAGTAATTGTTCACCTGAATAAAACATTGTTTCACGTTCTATCAGAATTCACGCATTATTTATTTGTAGCCGAAAAATAATGTTTTCATCAAACTGAGAAATCTTTCAGACTTCCAAGGAGGGCCTTGAAGACTGTCGAATTAACCACACCACCCCACATTTATAAGCCGATATTCTATTCTGTGAAAGCGTGATATGAAAACGCACTGAGTCACCCGTGCACTCGCAACAATTCGACAAAGTCGCAACACAGTGTAATGAAATGTGTTCATTTTTTAGGCGCTCATTTTCTACGACCTATACAGCCAACGTGGTTTATTAATATGCACACACATATCTTTTTCTTATAGTTCATTGGCTGAATACCATCTGTTTTTGCCACACCTACCCCACGTGGGTGTATGGGGGGGGGGGGAGAAATTCATCTACCGTCACACCCCTAAAGTGAGTTCTGGGGCTAGATTGTGGTGGTTAACTTTGTGACGGTCGATATTCAGTGGTTTTTCATTTATTTCACCGATCATGTGAAGACTCGTTCTATATGAATGCCTGTCACAGAAGCTATTAAGTATGTCAAAAACAGACACGTGGATGTGAATAGTTATGAATGAGCAAAACATGATAAATCCACCAGGCGAATTCGAGATGTCGACGAAAACTGGGGTCCAGGTAACAACGTCAGTTGCCGAGAATTTGTCAGACACAGTGTTCGGCTCAAGAGACCCCAAACAATGGAACATACGATTTGATAAGAAGTCTCTACTCACCTGGCGTAGAATTCTCTTGATGAGATATTTCATACAGATTGGTGACCTTCCTCTGACCAACATTACTTGGACAGATACCAACAAAGCACACTCCATCATTACGGTGGATGACGAAGACAAGGACTTCAGCTACGACTTACCGCACCCAGATCTCCATAAGTCTATAGTACAGATCAATCATTCCAGTGTCCGGCTACTGACATTAACACTTTTCTATTCAACTGGTAGCCTGCTCATACAGGGTAACCTTACCCAGCCATGGATTGCTCAGGAATTTTCCTGCCTCAGACAGGCAGTGAAAAGAGCCGACGATATTCTCAAAGCAAATATTACCAATTCCACTGAGGCATTTGCTGAACTTAAATTATTAGCACTACCAATGGAAGTTACTAAGGATAAAATCAACAACAGTGACGATTCCACACTCGCCAGTGCCAAATATGCGGTTGGTGGGGACAAATTTTTCACCAGCGAGGATGAATCTACCACCAATACTGACAAATCCGTCAGTGGTTATTATTCAGTGGACAGTGGTGATCATTCTGTGGTCACCAATGCCCAATTCGCGGCCTGTAGCCACCAGTCTGTAGTTAGCATCGACAAATCTGCAGACACAATCGACACGTATTCAGTGACGTTTGAGAACATGGTATCTACAGTGGAAGATCAAGGAGGTCAACAACCCGATCAGCAAGGCATACACGAAACAGCTCCCGATACCATAGCCACGTCATTCTCACCCTCAGAAGACCAGGTTGAGTCAAGTGTATGTAAAGGTGATGATACACCAATAGAGACTGATTCCACAGTCACAAAACCAAACTCGAAAGCTAATCTTGAAGAGGCATTCGCCAAACTAGAAACACGCCTGAGTGAATTCATCCTCTCTTTTACGGGAGTAGCGGAGGAGTTCAGGTCTGAGAAAGTTCGCTTGGCCAACAAACTACGTGTTGACTTCAGGGATATTAATGATGACATGGCTGCTCATGGGGACAAGTTATCAAAGTTAGCCGAATATGTTTCAAAATTAGAACGCAACCAGCAGTCATCCCAGGACAAGTCGATGAATGCTTTTCCACGTATACATACACTTGAGGCAGCTAACAAGGAACTATTAGATAGGGTGGCTGCCCTAGAGTCACATCACAAAGAGTTAGAATCTTTCTGTCGTTCGTAGTCAGAGGAGATTTCCATTCTGACTGCACAAGTGGAGTCAATGTCCCAGAACAGTATTCCTCACACAAAAAACTCTGCCGGTACAAAGCAAATGTCGATGGAATCATCATCTAACATTCGTGTACAAGAGAACTCTACATCTAACATTAGTACTGGTCAACTGTCAAAAAACCGTTTCAGTGTTCTGTCGGATGAAATGGACACCCAGAATTCCATCGTATCACCCCATACAAATTCCGATAACCACGGCACAGCTGATACAGTTAAATCTCGTAATACAGGCCCCCAGCCGTTTGACGACAAAGTTCAACAAATTCCAATGATTACCAGTGGCACTTCATCTACCGTTGTTTCCGACATAAAATACCCCAACAACACAAGTGTTCTCATCGTCGGAGATTCATTGACCAGGCTGTTAGACAGAAAGCGTCTGTCACGCGATAATGAAGTCTGTTCTGTCGTGTGTCTACCCGGGGCATCAATCGCTTCGATCGACAAACAGTTGTCATATAACCAGGTAGACAGAAATATCAAACACGTTATCATTCACGCCGGAGTCAATTCCTGCAAACAGCCACCTCATACAGTATGTTCCTCGGATGTCCACAAGGTTATTGTCAGCACCAGATCAAAGTTTCCAAATGCTAAAATAACAGTTTCACTAATCATCCCCCCTAGGTCCCGAGGAAAACTCTACGATTCCGTGTTTAATGCCAATAACTTGATAAAATTAGTGTGTCAGTCAGAAGATGTACAAATCCTCGACAGTAGTGGTGGCTACCTACAGGCTAACGGTGATCCAAACTCTCACCTGTATCAGGATTTTGTGCACGTGAACAAACGCGGTGTCGGGATTCTGGCCAAGCATATTTTGCAAACTTTGTACACTAGCTACATTCCCAACCGACAAGCGAACAGGCGGCCAAATAACGACACCTCCGAACACCGTCAAGTCGTACCATTAGTCCCTCACACTACATTTCGCCTACTTACAACTATGGTAATCCATCTCCGTCCAACCAGTACCAGACGCAGACCGCCTGGAATGGAAACCAGGCGCACTGGCAACACCCACGGAGTTACGGAATGCCACCAGCATCTCCGCCCACAGCGTCAACAGAGCTACACCCATCCGAATGGCCCCACTTAAGTGCCCCCTCCCATCAACAACTGGACACACATGTGACTAACAATCGGGAAAATACCCAGGCCAGTGAAATGCCAGGTAACTTACCTGCAGCATCAGTTCCATCAGGTGATACTCGAACCATAATACAGCAACTTGTTAAATATCTGTCCACCATGCTTTAGGCGATGGGAACTGATGTGATATAGACCTACGCAATATTTTTCCATATAACGGTGATATATGATGACACTGGAATGCTTGACATAAATGTTTAAGGCGCGTACTTTACAGGTTATTGGCACATTTGGTCAATTTAAGTACATGTGCATCGTATACTCTACCTGTTATACTGTCAAGGTGTCGTCACCAGCAGTACCCACACATTGGTGCTGTCTATAAATGAGCAGTTAGTCCGGTGTTAAGCAACTAAACATAGCTAATAATGTTCTATATATGGGTTGTACGCATGTGTATATGTACATGTATACATGGGTGTATGTATATCTTTATATGCATATATATATAACTTTTTTGCAAGTTCAATAAGATAAACATTACATATGAAATATGGCCTGTGACAGGGTTTCTGATACGATCAGTATTACTATATAGTTAATGGATTGGTTTACTTGTTCGTTCTGGAATATCCAGGGATTAGACGAAGCAAAGTGTGCTGATCATGATTTTTATGATGCGGTTACTAAGTTTAGTGTTATTGGTTTAACGGAAACCTGGCAACGTTCTGATTTTGCTGTTAGCATTCCAGGTTACACATTTAAGAATTTTAATTCCTGTAGTTCGTCTTGCCGGCGACCAAAGGGTGGTATCGGTGTTCTGTATAAATCTTTCCTCGATATGAATGTAATATATGTATCTGAAGTTATGGTTTGGATTAAGGTTTCATCTCACTGTATTAACATTAATACCGACTTGTATATAGGTATTGTTTACATACATCCTGAGAACTCTCCATTTTGGAAATATTACTCTGGTCCAGACCCGTTTGAGGAACTAGACAACGTTATTAGTAAATTTAATAACAAAGGTCACATAATGCTAGGTGGGGATTTTAATTCAAGGATCGGTTCACTTAGCGAACTAATACTATCTACACACTGGTCAAAACATCTCCCAGATCTCCCCGATGATGCATTCAACTCAGTTCACACTGGAAGACACTCCCGGGATCAAACTGTCAATAGTTTCGGGCGTAAATTAATGGAACACATCACTGATAACAAACTTCTTATATTGAACGGTAGAACCGTAGGTGACGAATTTGGTAAATTTACCTGTCACACGTATAATGGTAGAAGCACCAACGATTACATTATTGTGTCTGAACAGCTCATAAATTATGTTAAATATTTCCATGTATTCCCTTTAGTACATTTATCGGATCATTGTCAACTGTTCTCCCTATTACAACTTAAAGTAATTCCAGTTAAGCAGCAGTTCGAGACAACAGTGAAATATAACAAAATCAGGCTTAAAAGAAAATGGAACAAAACAAGCCCAGACAAAATTAAACAGGAGTTAAAAAGCGGAGAGTCAAGAAAATTATTTGACAACTTTATAATGCGGCCATATCCTGTTAGTAGTGCCGGCGCACATCAAAGTCTAACAGACTTCACTAACATCTTACATTTCCTTAATGCTAAGGCTACTGTTCAAGTCAAGGTCAACAAAGCATCTAAAAAAAACAAATGGTTCAATCGGGATTGTAAAAATGCTAAACATAATATGAAGAGCCGATACATGTCCTATAACGAGGAAAATACGCTGGACCGTAAACAATCCTACTACAAGGCTAAGAAAGAATATAAAAAAATGGTTCGGAAAAAGAAGTCCGAGTATTATCAAAATCTTATAGATAAATTACAAGACGCTCAGGAAAACGACGCATCTTACTACTGGCGGCTTTTAAAGGAATTAGGAGGTAACCAAAAGCAAACAGCAGAAATCCCTATTGACAGTCAGTTACTCGCGAATCATTTTATTAACTTGTTAGGTAAACCGCATTTGACGGAATCTGCAAACTGTAACGAACAACATGTCGAAGACCCCGCTATCAATGTCACGTTAAACACCAAAATAACAGCTACAGAAATACTAGACGCTCTACAATTATTAGGCAATAATAAGAGCCCAGGCGAAGATGAAATCAGTAATGAGCTTCTTAAAGGTGTCCTACCATTCGCCATTGATCATACGACCCGTCTATTTAACTTAATTCTGGACACGGGCCATTTTCCGGAAGCATGGCGTACATCTACCATATTACCGCTACATAAAAAAGGCAGCAAGTCCGATCCAGATAATTACAGGGGAATAGCCATCGGTAACTCTCTTGGAAAACTTTTCACTAAAATTTTAAACAGACGCATTGCCGATCACCTAACCGACATTGAAGGGATAAGCCCTAACCAGACTGGATTTCGACAGGGTTATCGATCAACTGATAATATATTCACTTTAAGAACGATCATCGAAAAATATGCTAACCATAAGAAGCCACTTTATACCTGTTTTATAGATTTTCGTAAAGCATTCGATTCGGTGGACAGAAATATATTGTTTACAAAACTTAGAGAAAAGGGTATTACAGGCAAAGTCTTGGACCTAATAACAACACTATATCGTGATATGTCGTACCGTCTTAAGGTATATAATCAGGTGTCTATGCCATTTAGAAGTGAGGTTGGAGTGAGACAAGGTTGCAGTCTTTCTCCAACACTATTCAGTATATTTATTGACGACATAACAAAACGTTTCGACGAGAGATCTGTACCAGTTAATCTAAATAACTATATGCTTTCGCACCTGCTCTTTGCAGACGATCTGCTATTGTTGTCCGAATCCCAAACTGGCTTACAAGTGTCGCTTAATCAACTACATAAATATTGTGAAGATAACGGTTTGGAGGTAAACCTCTCCAAAACCAAAGTCGTTATATTTAAGAAGGGTCCTTTCAATAGCTCCTACAACATCCAGTGGACTTTTGGAAACTCTATCTTGGACATAGCTAACGAATATACATATTTGGGCGTGGTATTTTCTCGAACAGGACATTTCAGACAGAATATTTTACATTTGAGTCAAAAGGGTTCTAGAGCATCATACGCTCTTATTAATAATCTAAATGATAAAAATGTGCCGGTTAGAACCGCATGCCTACTTTATCAGTCTCTTGTGAAACCTGTTCTTCTATATGCATCGGAGATCTGGGGGGTGGATGCGCTTCTTTACAAAAATTTTGACACTACCCCTTTTGAAAAGGTCCAAAACAAATATCATAAACGGCTATTACAAGTGAATAAGGGTACACACAACTGGGGCGTTCGAGCCGAATTGGGTATCAAGCCCCTTATATATGATATTGCTATGAGGTCCGTTAAATACCTCAAATATATACAACAAGAGGGTGATAGACTTACTCACCACGCATTACAGGAACAAATTGCATTGTCAGTATTAGTAAAAGGCTAAATTGGGTCTTATTTATGCAAATTTGTGGGGCAAGTGTGGGGCTCTCGACCAATCAGAAGCGAGTATTTCAAATCCGTCACAGAGCTCTCGTCCAATCAGAAGCGAGTATTTCAAATTGACCAAAAGGCTACCTCCAGCACAGGAGAGTTCCAATTTTTCCAGGTCAAAAATAGTTCCATGTATTCATCCGCGGTGATGCGGTTTTGGTGGTGATGCGGTCTGCTTCCGCGGAGAAAAAGTAGTCCCTAGATAAAATGGTCCGATTGGGTCGAGTGAGGTATCAAAGTGAAGCTTAGGTGAAGGGGCATCTAATGGGCTGGGTGTGGGGTTGAAATATCGGCCTTCTGCGCATGCGCGGTGGCCGAAGGGTATGAAAATAGCCTTTTTGGAGCTAGGGGAGCCCCTAGTGGACCGATGGGGTCGAGTGAGGTATCAATGTGAAGCATTCATGAAGGGGCATCTAATGGGTTGGGTGTGGGGTTGAAATAGCGGCCTTCTGCGCATGCGCGGTGCCGAAGGGTATGAAAATAGCCTTTTTGGAGCTAGGGGAGCCCCTAATGGTCCAATGGAGTTCTATGAGGTATCAAAGTGAAGCCTAGGTGAAGGGGTATTTTATGGCTGGGTTAGCCCATGTATGACATCACAAGTATAACCCAAGGCATCCACGAGAACGCTAAATCATCAGTGATGTATTCAAATGTATTTTGTTGTCTTTGTTTATATTGTCTGTGATATTGTCTGTGATGGTTTCATATTGTTTTTATGTTTCTTGTATGATGTTTCTTTTAATGTCCTATTGTTTTAGTGTCTTAATTCTTTTGTCTTAATGTACTCATGTTATATTTGTTTTAATGTATGTCTTAATGTATATGCATTTTAGTCCTATGGACAAAACTGAGCAATAAATCTATCATGTAAAATTTTTCCTGAAAAAAAAAAAAACGGAAAACGGACTTTATCGAAAAACCTGGGAAAATGCCTATATGGGGTATGAGGGGTATATAGGTCGCCGGGCTTAACGGGGCTTGTCTATCAATAGAGTTATCTCCCCTAGTTCCAGGGTGGGTGTATGTAAAAATTTTCCTGAAAAAATACGGAATACGGACTTTATCCTAAATTACGGGAAAATGCCTATATGGGGTATGGGAGGTATAGGACCATCCTGGGAAACGTACTTCTATACATTTGCGGTAGGGTTGTGGGGTCTCGTTTTACTCGTCTCGTCATTTAGAACATGATAGGAAGTGTCCCCGTGCGAATCGGTGAAATTTTTGAAAAAGTACGATATAGCCCCATATAGACATATATATATAAATATATATTCCCATACTGGGGTATAGGTTCAATGTTTATCCCCCTGGGAAACGTACTTCTATACATTTGCGGTAGGGTTGTGGGGTCTCGTTTTACTCGTCTCGTCATTTAGAACACGATAGGAAGTGTTGCGGAGCGAATCGGTGAAATTTTTGAAAAAAGTCACCAAGGCCTGTGTAGGCCCATATGCCTATACTGCATGGCTATGGGTGTATAGGGCCATACGGGGTGGACATGTTGGAGTCTAGGTGAGTCCCTAATGGTCCAATGGGGTCGAGTGAGGTCTTATTTTGAAGCTCTCGTGGAGGAGCACTTGACTACACTAATGGTTCGCCCGTGTTCAATAGTCTGCGCATGCGCAGTCTGGTCGTAGTATAGAAAACAGGCATTTTGGGTGCTATGTAGGGGTGTGTTTGGGTTAGAGATGAGCTAATCACGGTTCGAATGGGTCGTGTGAGGTGTCAAAGTGAAGCTTGTGTGGGGTAGAGTCAGAATGGTGTGTTTTGAATGCATGTCGCGTTAATCTGCGCATGCGCAGTTGGTTGTAGTAAGTAAAGTGGCCATTTTGGGGCAGTGAAGGAAGGTATTTGGGTCGAGATGGGCTATTCACGGTTCGAATGCGTCCTGGAAGGTGTCATGTTGTAGTTCTCAGGGTGTACATACCGATTTGAGGGATGTTCCCGTCATCTGTGACGTCATCAGTGACGTCATCGGTACGAGTAGTAGCGAAAGTGGCCATTTTCGGGCAGTACATGAAGGTATTTGGGGTCGAGATGGGCTATTC
>JAVTVY010052378.1:0-26660 GCA_036873755.1 Hanleya hanleyi
TTTTTGGCCCCATGCCACACAAAGCACCCATAATTTTCAGGATTTGGGCAACAGTGCCTCAAAATCCTCTTTTGTGCATCTGCAAACCATGTATCCATGTTTTTGATAACTTTAAAACTACCTGGGACTCAATGCAAAATATGGTAAAAAACTACTCTCAGCATCTACAAATATACAAAGATGAAGAGAATTGATCAAAACTGATACAGTGTAATCCTTGAGGCATATGTACACATATGTATTAATATTAGGATTACAAGACCACATGTTGAAGAGATACAGGGGAAAATGTACCAAGCCTATTTTTATACTATTTATGTACATAAATTATACTTTTGATGAGAATATTCTTAAAAAATCAATTATTTTGAAATAAATATATTTAACTTGGAACTTTTTATGTTTGTTGTTATATGCTGTCATTCTGTGTTCAGAGTCAGTGTAAGGAATTCCTCTCTTATCCACCAGGCTTGAGTTATGAGACAGAAAACTACCCCTCCCCCTAAATTTGGAAAAATCTGAAAAGTGATCATGTTGGCACTCCAGTTACAAAGGGCTCACGTGCTGTTCTGGGTATGACTAGCAGACAAAAAGCCGAGGATAACCGTAGGCTGGGAAAGCAAACTGAAGTATCGAAAGCCAGGAGAATTTATAAGAAAAGATATCTTTATGAGGTACATGCCAAAATTAGATCAAATGGTGAAAAAGCTTATCAGACAGACCTGGTGAGGCCAGTGCTCGAGTATTTTGAGACACCTGGCTATCTCGAGTCTCATAATTATCATCATCTGCGACGGAAGGTGAAGGGGGAGTAATGATTTTGATCCAGTAAGCCTGAGTGTTGGCAGTGTCAGATCGGCCGGTGTTTTTTTATAGGGGGGGGGGGGTGGTAGGGATAGAGGGAGAAGATTTCAGAATTGTTGGCCTGGGGATAGGAACAAATATAATTCACAGAATTACCTTGAATTCAAAATAATAGACAATGGGGAATGTGCAACTCTGTGCACTTCCCATTATTGAGACAAGTCAGTCGTTCCATGTTAACTGAGTGTGGCTCTATAATCAGATGTACAGGGTTAACACAAGCTGGGGTGTGGCATAGGTGGCTCACATCCAGGGCGTCACCATCAGAATTATATCCGGGCAGATCATATGTTTTTTGTGGAAATCATATACTGAAGGCGATGTGCCCTGAACTCGGTCTTCACACCGTTTGGCGAATTAAATACAATGCGCCCATATCCATCCAGCTTTTTGGCCCCATGCCACACAAAGCACCCATAATTTTCAGGATTTGGGCAACAGTGCCTCAAAATCCTCTTTTGTGCATCTGCAAACCATGCATCCATGTTTTTGATAACTTTAAAACTACCTGGGACTCAATGCAAAATATGGTAAAAAACTACTCTCAGCATCTACAAATATACAAAGATGAAGAGAATTGATCAAAACTGATACAGTGTAATCCTTGAGGCATATGTACACATATGTATTAATATTAGGATTACAAGACCACATGTTGAAGAGATACAGGGGAAAATGTACCAAGCCTATTTTTATACTATTTATGTACATAAATTATACTTTTGATGAGAATACATTCTCAAAAAATCAATTATTTTGAAATAAATATATTTAACTTGGAACTTTTTATGTTTGTTGTTATATGCTGTCATTCTGTGTTCAGAGTCAGTGTAAGGAATTCCTCTCTTATCTACCAGGCTTGAGTTATGAGACAGAAAACTACCCCCCCCCCCTAAATTTGGAAAAATCTGAAAAGTGATCATGTTGGCACTCCAATTACAAAGGGCTCACGTGCTGTTCTGGGTACGACTAGCAGACAAAAAGCCGAGGATAACCGTAGGCTGGGAAAGCAAACTGAAGTATCGAAAGCCAGGAGAATTTATAAGAAAAGATATCTTTATGAGGTACATGCCAAAATAGATCAAATGGTGAAAAAGCTTATCAGACAGACCTGGTGAGGCCAGTGCTCGAGTATTTTGAGACACCTGGCTATCTCGAGTCTCATAATTATCATCATCTGCGACGGAAGGTGAAGGGGGAGTAATGATTTTGATCCAGTAAGCCTGAGTGTTGGCAGTGTCAGATCGGCCGGTGTTTTTTTTATAGGTGGTGGGAGGGGGGGGGGGTGGTAGGGATAGAGGGAGAAGATTTCAGAATTGTTGGCCTGGGGATAGGAAAAAACATAATTCACAGAATTACCTTGAATTCAAAATAATAGACAATGGGGAATGTGCAACTCTGTGCACTTCCCATTATTGAGACGAGTCAGTCGTTCCATGTTAACTGAGTGTGGCTCTAAAATCAGATGTACAGGGTTAACACAAGCTGGGGTGTGGCATAGGTGGCTCACATCTAGGGCGTCACCATCAGAATTATATCCGGGCAGATCATATGTTTGTGTGGAAATCATATACTGAAGGCGATGTGCCCTGAACTCGGTCTTCACACCGTTTGGCGAATTAAATACATTGCGCCCAAATCCATCCAGCTTTTTGGCCCCATGCCACACAAAGCACCCATAATTTTCAGGATTTGGGCAACAGTGCCTCAAAATCCTCTTTTGTGCATCTGCAAACCATGTATCCATGTTTTTGATAACTTTAAAACTACCTGGGACTCAATGCAAAATATGGTAAAAAACTACTCTCAGCATCTACAAATACACAAAGATGAAGAGAATTGATCAAAACTGATACAGTGTAATCCTTGAGGCATATGTACACATATGTATTAATATTAGGATTACAAGACCACATGTTGAAGAGATACAGGGGAAAATGTACCAAGCCTATTTTTATACTATTTATGTACATAAATTATACTTTTGATGAGAATACATTCTTAAAAAATCAATTATTTTGAAATAAATATATTTAACTTGGAACTTTTTATGTTTGTTGTTATATGCTGTCATTCTGTGTTCAGAGTCAGTGTAAGGAATTCCTCTCTTATCTACCAGGCTTGAGTTATGAGACAGAAAACTACCCCTCTCCCCTAAATTTGAAAAAATCTGAAAAGTGATCATGTTGGCACTCCAATTACAAAGGGCTCACGTGCTGTTCTGGGTATGACTAGCAGACAAAAAGCCGAGGATAACCGTAGGCTGGGAAAGCAAACTGAAGTATCGAAAGCCAGGAGAATTTATAAGAAAAGATATCTTTATGAGCTACATGCCAAAATTAGATCAAATGGTGAAAAAGCTTATCAGACAGACCTGGTGAGGCCAGTGCTCGAGTATTTTGAGACATCTGGCTATCTCGAGTCTCATAATTATCATCATCTGCGACGGAAGGTGAAGGGGGAGTAATGATTTTGATCCAGTAAGCCTGAGTGTTGGCAGTGTCAGATCGGCCACCTCATGGGAGATAACTCTAGTAAACTGGCTTGTTCCGGGTGAGATTGTAACTTCCCTTCCATTGGGGCAGAGTGGTATGCTATTCCATATGTCATCGAAAGAAGAGTAAACTTCATTGATTTCACATACCGTTTTTTAGGGGTTAACGCTGCTAAAATATCAACAGACTGAAACATGGATTAACTGATGAATTGGTTCATTATGACATCTCTGGAAGGCATTTATCCAACTCGGGACATGACTGAACACAGCTTCCAAATTATTAGTTCACGCATCTAAATTTCTTGCTTCGTGCGGGGTAATACAGTGGCCTAATCAAGTGCGGAACACAGTGTGACTGGCGTTACTGCCGAATTCATTAGCAAGACGTCCAGATTTTATGAGACTTCATGAATGTTAGGTGCTTTCCTGTAGAGTCTATGATGGCCGAGAGGGGCCATCGCCTCTTTCATTTCTAATTGAACGCGATGGAGCGATGGAGCTATGCGATGGAACGATGGAGCTATGCGATGCGCGATGGAGCTATGCGATGGAGCGATGGAGCTATGCGATGCGCGATGGAGCTATGCGATGCGCGATGAGGCTATGCGATGGAGCTATGCGATGCGCGATGGAGCTATGCGATGAAGCGATGGAGCTATGCGATGAAGCGATGGAGCTATGCGATGCGCGATGGAGCTATGCGATGGAGCGATGGAGCTATGCGATGGAGCTATGCGATGGAGCGATGGAGCGATGGAGCTATGCGATGGGGCTATGCGATGGAGCGATGGAGCGATGGAGCTATGCGATGGAGCGATGGAGCGATGGAGCTATGCGATGGGGCTATGCGATGGAGCTATGCTATGAAAAGTCATTGCGTATGTTCGTTGAAAAACAGTCTTACAATGCGAAAACACCATCGCCAAAGTGAACAGAGAAATTAACAATTATTTTAAACATGAAAATTTCAATATGTGATCACGGTAGATAAGAACATTGCATTAGATTTCGGTTGGAGGTGTTCAAATGTATGCAGAAGATATTAAAACAACCAAACTTCAATTTCGCTTCAATCTCGCCATTCTATGATGTACGGTTTTCGAGAAATTTCGGTTTTTACCAGCGAAACCGGTCCAATTTAATATGCGATAAATCGAAAAAAGAGCCCAGCAGGTGATTATTCTACTGTGTTAGCCAAATATTCCCCGATAAAATCCTTCACTGACATGGATTACTCTTGTCACGCTCAAAGATATTGTATTGTTTGCTTCTTACTTTGCGCAATGACTTTTCATCGCATAGCTCCATCGCATAGCTCCATCGCATAGCCCCATCGCTCCATCGCATAGCTCCATCGCTCCATCGCTCCATCGCATAGCCCCATCGCATAGCTCCATCGCTCCATCGCTCCATCACATAGCTCCATCGCATAGCTCCATCGCTCCATCGCATAGCTCCATCGCGCATCGCATAGCTCCATCGCTTCATCGCATAGCTCCATCGTTCCATCGCATAGCTCCATCGCTTCATCGCATAGCTCCATCGCGCATCGCATAGCTCCATCGCATAGCCTCATCGCGCATCGCATAGCTCCATCGCGCATCGCATAGCTCCATCGCTCCATCGCATAGCTCCATCGCGCATCGCATAGCTCCATCGTTCCATCGCATAGCTCCATCGCTCCATCGCGTTCAATTAGAAATGAAAGACGCGATGGCCCCTCTCGGCCATCATAAGAGTCATATGGCTGCTTTTTAGTCGCTAGATGTCATCAGTTGTTCCCACCTCTTGCATATCGCTCAAATTCAGTAAAAGTATTAGATTAATTCCCTTCTCCAGCGAGTTGCGTTGGAGAACAACGCCTTTACAGCTGGTATTAAGGCGATAGAATTTTTTTTTCTTGCAGTGTTTGTGCACTGACTGTCACAGGAGGTTCAGACTAGTATATCATGGGAGTGTAGTGGAGACTGATAACTTCTAACCTGACAATGCTGTTAGAAGTGAAACGCCAGTTGTCCATAAAACGGTCGTCTAATAAATTTTAATGTTAATACATGTAGATGTATGAAGATTTCAAAATATTAGATACTTCGCCCCATACGCTTGTCACGGGCCCTCTGCAATACACCGTGAGAGAATGACCATCAAACTAAGATTTCATACATCATACAAATTCCAAGAATCGTATACAAAACAAATTGGCAACAGGTCGACCAGTTCGTCATCATCAAAACCAGTTTGTTACATGGAAGAAATGGTTACGAAATAAAGAAATTGTGTTGCGAATAAATATAATTGCTGGAATTATTTTTTCTGTACTTAATCTGTCTCGTATTCTGGCTGAATGTTTACATATGCATTGCCTTGAATAAATGCTCTGTAAATATTATATTAGCGGTTTTACATTGTACAAGTATCAGAAAAATTGGACATAGCCCCAAAATTGTCCAGCTCTATTGTTGTTCAAATCATCTCGCTTTGAAAAAAACTGATTTACAGTAGTGGAAAGATGGGCTTCCTGTGACACAGGATTTATCATTCCTTCATTAGATGGCATTGTCAACAATGTATTTAAGAGACCGTACTTTCATTTGAGATTGCCGAACACATATCAGTATCAGTATCAGTACTTTATTCACCAAATGTAATATTGTGTATAAATCAGTATAAAGCATTTGGCGGGAATAAAACCCCGAAGGGCTTGTTCTATCCCAAATTAATTAAATTAATATTAAGCATACATGATTTTGATGAATATAAATATGCATGTAGGAATGACAGGCAGCTGATACCATTTGTATAAATAAAACAAGAACATTGTGGTCCACAGATAATCTACCATAATCGAATGAAACTATGTGTGGTATTATAATGTAATACACTAGGGACTTAAATATTGTTAAAATAAGATTGACATAGATTAAACAAGAGGAAGATAGCGAAGGCAAATTCTCAATAATTCAAGGAGCATTATACTGGTGGATTATGAAAACTCTCAGGCACGCGAAATATGGAGAAAATACCATTTCTGCAGTTTAAAATTCCTAGTTCCTACACGGACCAGGTGGCTCAGTGGTATGAGCGTCGTTCCTATGAGACGAGACCTCATATCACCACAGAATTGTTTACTTCACACCTCACCTGCCGTCACACATTCCAGCATAAATAAGAAATATTCGTTTACCTATTAACCGAGAGCAGGGGACCGCAAATTGCATATACCAGGGTATCAGTAGTTGTATAAGAACTTTCTCCTGCTAACAGAACCGGAATACATACTATAGTGACAGGGCAACAACAGGACACTATCTGTCTGAAACACCCCAATCATTTCACTTGTGCAACATTTTGAACTACCTTACGTTCCAGAACGTATTCATATGATGTGTGCCTTCGCTGTATACGCTCGGCAGCCATTAGGCCAGATACTTGGAAGATCTGTATCACGCGGATTAAAATTGTCTGGCTTTTACGCCACGCCCGCTCAACTACCCCTTCACTCTGTCCAAGAGGTAGGTGAACTCTGACCCTAGGATACTAACCAATCACAATTAGCGGGACATTCAGGGAGGTGGGGTTGCAGGAATAGGGATATTATGTCTGCGTTCAGAAGTCAACGAAGGCGATCAAACTTTTGCAGTGGCTAATATACCAGCGAAGGCACGAAGCTTATTATCCACTTTTTTTCAGGGTTCAGTTGGGCATATGTATACTACATTTAAAAGTCAATCATCAGTTTTAATTTCATGGAAAGACATATACGGGTATTATTATAAAGAATCCACTGAAAGCTTCAACGGAAATTGGTCAATATGAGATCCTGTGCTGATCTCAAACTATAGCAAGAAGAAAGTACTGGTGTTGTTTTCACCATTTGTTCGTGTATCGCCATGTGAACGATGTGTCAATGATTAACAGACGAAGAGAATGTGCAGGATTATTACGCATATGCACATGTTTTAAATAGTCTTTCATCAGTGGTTCTGTTCAATCAATATAAAGGCTGTGCTCATTTGACATATTTGGATACTTCAACTGTAAGCTTGGATGCCATTACAGAAGATATGCGCTGTATACCAGTTTCCTTCAAGGATAAAACCACATAGATCTGCCCTTATTCGCGCACTTTCAAACCCTTTTTGGACGATTAAATAGTAAGAGGAAAGTTGGGCCAGGAACTTGTTTTAAGTGGCATTAGAAGGTTGGTAGACACTAAGAGCTGACTTATTATGGATATCAGAAACGATGGACTTAATTTGTTCAATGTTTTTTTGACAATCATCATTGACACGTCACCCGTAACTATAAGGGAAAAAGATCTATACAATTAAATTTCTGAGTTGGATTATTATATACTGCACGCTAGGGCTTTTTGACATTGTCTTGGTCAGCTATAGTTAATGATATTGGTTGAGTATGTCATAAAGATATGAACTGATCCACTAAAAACATGTGCTCCAGGGATTGTCTATCAGAATATTTCCAATGATATTATTTATGCAAAACCTTAATGCCAAAAATACTGACAAACATCCGGATCGGTGAAACAGCAGGTTTTGATGGACGAAACCTACAGCGATGGTGTGACATGGATGAATTTTTCTTCAGTCGTATGAATGGAGGAACTCTATTGAATATACCTTCCGAAAGGAAAACATTGCAAAAAAATATTTTCAGTACATTTTCGCGCTGGTGGCGCTAAATAGACATACATCCCGTTTAATGTTTACGTCTTCTTCACTCCGCCACAGGAGACAAGTTCCAATCCAACCCAGAAATCAATTCTTGAGCTAATGATGTTGTTTCTGCTGTTAAAGTTGAATGTGTTCGGACTTTTTCATCATTGGGTCCTTGTGCAGGATTATTATACTTTATATGTGTCTAGATTTGTAATGCTTGTAGGTGGACGTTTCAAGGATATATATTTTGAAGCAACGGCACAAGGAGAAGACTTGATTAACTAAGAGAGGCCTGGAACATCAAATATTTGTTGGAGACCATCGAAGTACGATGTATTTTATGCGTACTGTGCGTCGTGTCTGTGTCAATAGGAGTTTGAAGCGAGTCCACCTGCAGCACCATAGTGGAATACATTATCGATAAAATATAAGCCAGAATAGCAAATTCGATGCCCAAAGTTTTCTTCTGCTTGATGCTCAGTAGTATACATAGAGTAAAACGGAAGGATAGCGCGTCACTGCGCATGCGCGAAGTGAATTTTTGGGTTGCCATAGGGGGGGGTTCGCATACGTGAGTTAATTTTTTTTTAATGTGAGTGGGTGGGTTTAAAATGGCGGACGTTTGACGTCCGCCATTTTGAACCCACCCACTCACTTGGGTGCACTGATTGACCTGGGATGTGAGTGGGTGGGTTTAAAATGGCGGACTTTCTGGGTCCGCCATTTTGAACCCACCCACTCACGGGGGTGATTGAGTGCTATGTGAGTGGGTGGGTTTAAAATGGCGGACGTTTGACGTCCGCCATTTTGAACCCACCCACTCACTCGGGTGCACTGATTTGACCTGGGATGTGAGTGGGTGGGTTTAAAATGGTGGTTTTTGGTGTTGTGTGTGTAAAATAAGGGTCCGCCATTTTGAACCCACCCACTCACGGGGGTGATTGAGTGGGTGGGTTCAAAATGGTGGCCGTTTATTTTCTCTGGGACGTTGAAAGTCCGCCATTTTGAACCCACCCACTCACTCGGTTGCACTGATTTGACCTGGGAAGTGAGTGGGTGGGTTTAAAATGGCGGACTTTCTGGGTCCGCCATTTTGAACCCACCCACTCACGGGGAAAACGTATAAAAGCAGTCGATTTTTAGGGCAAGGGGTGTATTCAATTGCACTACTTTGTCGAGTACTCTGACTTACCTGACCTGACCAGCCAGCCTGCCTGTTTCACCTCTAGTCTGCTTCACCTCTAGCCAGCCAGCCAGTCAGCCAGCCAGTCATCCAGTCAGCTTGCCTGTGTTGTATGGGCTGTGAACCTTTTACTTTTGCTTAGTGTTCATTTTTTCCTTTTTTTAATAGTCAAATAGCTCCAAAAACGTCTATTTCCATTCTTGCGCATGCGCAGAATGCTGATAGTTCAACCCACACCAGTCCATCAGATGGCCCTTCATCTCACCTTCACATTGATACCTCACTCGGCTCGATCGGGCCACTAGGGGCTCTCCTAGCTCCAAAAAGGCTATTTTGCAGATAAATGTCAACATCGGGTGTACGAAGATTTTTTTTCGAGTGAAGTATTAAATGGAAGCTGACGTGAAATGCTTCACATTGATACCTCACTCGACCCGATTGGACCACTAGGGGCTGCCCTAACTCCAAAAACGGTTATTTTGAAGATTGCGCATGCGCAGAATGCTTATAGTTCAACCTACACCAGTTCATCAGATGCTCCTTCACGTTACCTTCAATTTGATACCTCACTCGACCCGATTGGTCCATTAGGGACGCCTCTAACTCCAAAAAGGCTATTTTTGAAGATTCATATTTTTTATATCATCTTCGCGCATGCGCACAATTACCCTAATTCAAGCCCATACCCAGTCTATCAGATGCTCCTTCACGTCACCTTCAATTTAATACCTCACTCGACCCGATTGGTTCATTAGGGACGCCTCTAACCCCAAAAAAAGGCTATTTTCATAGCCTTTGGACTTCGCGCATGCGCAGAAAATTCAAAATAGCCTTTATTGGAGTTAGGGCAGCCCCTAGTGGTGCAATCGGGTCGAGTGAGGTATCATTGTGAAGCATTTCACGTCAGCTTCCATTAGATACCTCACTCGACCCACTACCTCTAAAATAAAAAATCTTCATTCACCGGATGTTGATAATTATTTTCAAAATAATCTTTTTTTGAGGTTAGAGGCGTCCCTAATGGTCCAATCGGGTCGAGTGAAGTATCATTGTGAAGCATTTCACGTCAGCTTCAATATCATACCTCACTCGACCCTCTACCTGAAAATAAAATTTTGTTGACTTGACGTATGAAGATTTTTGTTTTCAAAAAATTTTTTTTGAAAAAAATTTTTTTGGGGAAAAAGGATGAGGGGCATTCTGATGTTAGTTGGTGTGCTTAGTAAAGAAGTTTTCTCTTCCGGAAAGATGGGTTGGCCCTGAAAAGGGCCGTTGATAGCGTGATACGACACACTCAGGCGCGGAATATTCTCTTCACGCCTCCTATATGTTTTCTGCATATCGGACATTTTATTTTCAAATGGCACTCGCCGGCATCAATGCATCGACACATCGCACCTTGACACGTCAGGGTTACCCAGCAATCCTTGCATAGGCAAAGATGTCCACAGGGTAACACGGCATACCAACTTTCCTCCTCCTCACAGATACTGCATCGTGTTTTTTTCTCCTCGACACGGCGTTCTTTCTTGAGTATGGTAATTTGCGCTTCCATTCCATTCAGGGTCGTCTCCATCCCATCCAGCCCTCTCTGCATGACCATAATCTGTTCATTGAGTTGGATTATCTCGACTTGGTGGCGACAGGGTTGTGGTGTTTCTGCCGCTGAAATTGTGGGAGTTTCGACAATGGTAGGAGGTCCGGCTGTAGGGGCTTCAGTCCTTATACTTTCAGTGTAGACAGGCGGTGTCATCGTGGTTGTTGTGGGAGGTCTACTAGAATTTAGCCAGGGCAGCTCGTCTTGTTCTCCACTTTCCGTCACATCACTGTCGTTTTCTTCCATTCTGTGTATGTCTTGGTCCTGTTGTTCACTCAGTCTTCGCAGCCGGCTACTGTCTTCTGTTCTTACTTCTTCCCGCAATTGTTGTGCGAGTGCTTCGGTACTGTTGATTAACGTGGATTCATCTTCAAGTACTCGTTGAAAACTGGAGATGATCGTCAATTCCCTTCCATCTTCATCTTATTCATGGGCAACGATTTCTCTGTGTTCTTCTGTCTGAGCAATTCTCGGGTCTCGAGTCGGATGATGTGTAAACAGAGGGGCACGTCGTCTTCGAAAACTCATGATGGTGTATTGGTGAATACATATCAAAATTATAGGCTTTTTATAGTCTAGTGGGGAGGTGAGTACAAAATGGCCGTGATACACAGTCCTCCATTTTTAACCCACCCACTCACCGGCGTCAGTGAGTGCAATATATAGGCTCACCCACTGTATAGTGATTGGGTGGGTTCAAAATGGCGGCCAATCCACAGACGCCATTTTGAACCCACCCACTCACCGGTGTCAGGCAGTGCAAGAATCCTACTGTGCTGTGTATGTACCCCTTGTCCCAAATCATTAAATTTCTTATGATTTTTTCGATAAAACCCGTCACAATTTTCATGGAATTATTAGACGACTGTCACCCAGAGTCTATACACGTTTTTTTAGTCAGGAAAATTAATTTATTTCCCATATATCTGGTGTTTCAGACTCCCGTACACGATTTTTATGGGTTTAAATTCAATAAAAATTAATAAATAGCGGTAGTGTGTAGCGTTAGACGGTTAAAATTTTTTTATACAATACATTGAATTGCCTGACTGCAATTTGCAATAAAAATCGAGGTCCGTTGACAGGTATTGAAAAATGACAGTCGTTGTTGAAACCACAAGATAAAGACAAAGAAGGCCCACTGTATAGTGCTGTGTTACCATCGCCCAAGCATTAAAATTTCCTAGTTTTATTTCGAATCATCAGATTTTAGTGCATAATATTGCTGAAATAATGCCAACAGAAAACTCAGAGTCAATTTAAATATTTATTTGTATTGAGCAAATTACAAGAATTTCGAAGAGAAAAGAGCCGAAATAATGTCTGTCTGTCCTGGAAATCAGCTGATCAGCAATAAATCGACATCTCCGTGACCTTCAAGGAGATTTTGACATTAGGTTTTACCCGCTTTTATCACAAATCATTATAAAGAAATTGTCACACCCGGTGAACTCCTGAAACCCACATCCTACCTGAGAGTTTGGTAAGATATTCCATTCATTCGTTACCGTTCCCGTGGAGTAGAATTTCATCCATCAGCTTTCACTGTTGTGGTGCCAAACACAAAAATTGACAAATTATACGGACTGCCACGATAAGCGTTCCGTACTGCACATGTCCGATAAAATCCCTCCAGTCGTTACAGAATGTTGATTCCACAAAACCTGTTCGGTGGCCTACATTATCGTTCAATCGCTGATCATAAAGGCTGCGTTCATTCTCACCAGAACTGTAGGCCTATACACTTCGAAATCTGTGAAAGAATATCAATTTTCACGTTTCCTGTCGGATATCACACAAATTGATGCGTCCGCTGGAACACAGCACACTCCCTCGATTTCAGTCTACGTGTGACATGCAGGCGATGCATGATGCAGATCACATTATTCATCTCAGCGGACACCGAAATGGAACAAAGTTCCGTTATACACTGCAACAGAGAATGTTCTCCCGCTCAGAAAACACAAAATGGCTACTGAACACCAAAATTTCCCCGGATAATAAAGTCGTTCAAACCACAGCGCCATCTATACGCTTTGGTGCAAGGGAGACAACTCGGACTAGACCAATTCGAAGATCATGTCCGCTATATTTAGCCTGAATGGGTATAGGGGTGATCGGGTTTTTTTATGGCTTTTACTATGAGCTATGAGGTTGATCATGTAGAATACGATGGAAAAAAATTTGAAAGTACCGCGTAGGCTTGTATATAGATCCATATAGACCCATATACACTCATATACTGGGATATTAGTATGTATCAATCCATACGGGGTGGACATGTTGGAGCACTAGTGGCCCAATGGGGTAGAGTGAGGTCTTATTTTAAAGCTCTCGAGGAAATAAATAAATAAATAAATAAATAAATAAAAAAAAATCAAAAAAATCGGCGAGTAGTAGACGAAGGGAAAATTGGAAAGTATTGACCATGCCCCAGAATACTTCATATGCATATCACGGCCTTAAGGCCTATGTAAGATGTAATCTACATCACAGTTTAGTAGTATAAAAAGCGCAATTCACCTTGTCCCTTCCAAAGAAATAAAATCGGCTCTATTTTACAGGAGTATATACGCAGGTGACGTGGGTTGTCACGTCACTTCCGGGTTTTCACTAAACACTACCTCCAAACATACAAGAGTTGCAATGTTCAACCGCCGGGGTGTTTTCCCGCCCCAGCGCCCCGCAGCGCGCGCGCGCGTCATCCCGCGTCATCCCCGTCATCCCCGCAGTGCGCGCGCGCGCGCGGACGCGGGTCAAAAGGTCAAAGGGTCACCTCCAGGTCAGACGGTCCAATGTCCAATGAGACAATGTTGCGGTATCGCTATAGTCAGAGCTTGAGCACAAAAAAGGGGGATTCTAGATGAACCTGGGAAAGATGGGCAGTTCCATGTGGACCAATCAGCGGTCGAGAAAAAGAGCCAATCAGCGGTCGAGAAAAAGAACCAATCAGCGATCGAACAATCAGCCAATCGAATTGGGGTATTCACGGTGTGCTTTCGCTGACGTCCGCGCCCACATCTGGGTTCTTGTACACCCGGGTAATGTTTTTCTGGACATGGATGGGTTACCTTTGGCTCCATTCTAGGCCACTGATTGGCTAATAGAACTTATAGTCATAATCTATACGTGTTGGACGAGTCTCTTCACTCACCGTATACACGTACCTCAATGAAATGCCCGCTCCAAACCTAGACCAAAAAACACGTACTTGGTCTGTAGGCTGATTTCATTGGCTCTCTATTTTTACTATAGTGCTCTTGCATTCTAACCTTGATGGGTTACCTAGCACTGATAGTCATAATCGATACGTGTTGGACGAGTCTCTTCACTCACCGTATACACGTACCTCAATGAAATGCCCGCTCCAAACCTAGACCAAAAACACGTACTTGGTCTGTGGGCTGATTTCATTGGCTCTCTATTTTTACTATAGTGCTCTTGCATTCTAAACTTGATGGGTTACATTTTGGTCCCATCCTACACCACTGATTTCAGTTTGACTGAATCTCCGCATTGGGCATTAATGCATCAGGAATAAAACACACAAGACAGGGTTTTTTGGTGAGATCTCATTTTTTTATTCATTGAACAACAACAACGTGAGAACAACCACGTGAAAACTCAAGCCCAGAACAAGGGGCTTGTCATTAACTGAAGCCCAGAACAAGGGGCTTGTCATTAACTGAAGCCCAGAACAAGGGGCTTGTCATTAACTGAAGCCCAGAACAGCGGGCGTATGTACATTGAAATAATTCAAGCCCAGAACGGGGCTTGTACATTGAAATGATGGGCGGCCCAGTCATAGACGAGTACATCGCGGTCCTCGGCCTGGGGGTACTCGTCAAACATCTGTACGATGGTAGATAAGGGTCTTCCCCGGCATCGATGGTACAGGTAAAACAAGCAATATTGTCCGCACACGCCACTGGTCAGGCTTTGCAACGTTTGACTGTTCCAACACCACGTCTCTGTGCCTTGATCCATGAAGTCTGTTAAATCGGGATGGAGGGGTGGCAGGCCGTACGGGTCAAAGTATTCGCCCTGCTCTTCTGTCAAGTACACGGCCACCCAGTGTTCACCGGGTCGATCCATCGGGTCCGTGTTGAGAACGTAAGCAGCCGGATACATACGGTCTAATGGAAACACATCTCGGGCGAACACCCCTTGAAAGACCCTACGTGTCTCTGGGTCATTCTCCAGCACGGTGGTTATCTGGTCTGTATCCATGTTAGGTGGAGAAGTCACACAGGACGTTGCGCGCCTTGTCCACTTGAATGATGTTGTCAAACTCGGCGTAGCAGATCACATTGACGGTGGTCGCCAGGGCTCGTGCAAAGTGGATTTCCAACCGTAAGTTGCCTTGCTTGGCCAGGGCCAGCTGATGGTCGTTCTCTAAGGTGGGGGTCAGATCGAAACAGAACAACGTGTATCCGTTCGCGTAGTCCTCCCGACTGATCATATTCCCTTCGTCCTGGTTGATTTGACCGGTGGCTGTAAACAGGCTCTGATAGGCTCGAATGAAATTCCTCCGCCCAAAGTTCGGGGTTAAGGCCGTGGCTGGCACCTGTTGTCCATCCACATGCAGGGCCACAAAATTGATGCCGAAATGTTTAAAGTCAAACGGATTCTCTGGGTAGGCTCCGCTGAAACTGGTATTTTCTACACAGGCCAGGATCAATCGCTTGGGTAGTTCCCCCAGGAACAGGTTTTCTTTGTTGGCGCCCATATTTCCAGCAGGCACAGAGAACACTTTGGTTTGCACACGTCGGATAGGGTACTGGGCTGGTTTTGTTTCCAAGGCTTTCATGTGTCCCAATTGAACGGCTGGATTCGGTTTCACTTTTCGGACATACAGGACTGCGTCTTGGATGACAATCTTATAGTCCGCTACATGCCCCTCTACGTTAGTGGCCATCAAGGCGAAGGTCGGAGGCGCCCGTATCAGTCGGATTTTGATGGGGATCTTGTTCAAGAGGTACCGGTCTTGCATGAACATGTCTGCATGCAGTCGACCCATCATATCCACCGAGGCACTGTTCGCAGTGAAAGCCTTCCGTTTGTTATATCCCCCATTGTCCGCCGTGTCCATGTGCTCGGCCGTGTCCCTGTAGAATAAAGCGGTTGTCAGCTGAGATTTTTTAGCCTCTCGGCCATACGACAACAGTGTCTCGATGTAGGCTCGATAGGGGTACGTGTTGGTGGAGTCACTGATGAGTTTGTCGCTGAGAAAAATATCCACCTGCTGAAACATCGAGTGCAGCCAGAGATTCGTCGGGCCCACCGTTGCTTGGTCAGCGAGTCTCGTGCCAGCTCCATTGACCACCTTGGCTTTCACATACAAGTAGGTATGGGCTAAATCCACATAGGCCGTATCCGCATTACTGATGGTGAACTCGATGGGCCCGGTTTCGTTGATGCTGGAGAGCGGGAGATGCTCCACCCATAATCCTTGTTCGACACTGGTTTGTGTGGGCGGCACGGTCCACAAATCAAATTCACTGTTGGTGGAGGGGCAGGACTCGGCGTGGATTAAGGCCATGTTTTAAGAAAAGATATCCCGGGTCTTCTTGGATGTGCGTCGTCGCTGGGTCGGTCGTCGACTGGTGCGTGATCTCGGTGGGGCAGCTCTTTTATTCCCTACGGTGCGTTGTGCTTTGGCCACCAAGACGCCTCCCGCTTCTTTGGCCCGTCGTTTCAAGGCTTGTCGGGGTGCCGTACCCCCCAAAACATCACCGGCCACTTGCAGTCCACTGCGTACCGCTTGTTTGCCGATTGCTTTCACCCCACGCGTCACCAAGGGCAGGAACGTTTTCACAATGCTGCCGAGTATGTTCCCCAGACCATGTCCTCGTTGCATGCGTGCACCGCTAAAGACCGGAAAGCCACCCCCGGCCTGTTGGGCATAATAGTCGGCATAGCTGCGTGCATCGCACTCGTAAGGTACTTTCATTATGCAAAGTGGGGAGCACGTGCTTGTCGAAAATGAAGTGTCAGCACCACTTTTCCTCGTTCGAATGCCACCGCTCGTCCCGTGTCATCTCTTATATCCACCGTGATCGTGTTGATGTCGGTATGTCGTACGGGCAGGTACATGATATGGTTGAAACTGTGGGTGACTTGATCGCCATACGTCTTTTTAATGGGGACCACCCGTAACAGAGGTGTGTTGATATCGCCCACGATGTGGTTGTCCACCACGTCCGAGTAGACGTAGAGTCCGTACATACCCGACTTCATATCCATCGGCATCTCGCCATGGTGTTGGTTGGGACCAGCGAACGTCTGTAGATCGAAACCCAGCATTTGCTGTAGTGTAGGACTGAGTTTCACATTCACGGTATCGGTGACGGTAAGCTGTGCCTTGTCGTTGTGTACGTTGACATCGAAGAACACGTTTCTCTTGAAGCGCAAGGCTATCAGGCGTGTTGCACTATCCGTCACCCCCCGTAGCGCCTTATCATGCATCAGTCTTGACAGCCCACCCATGAACTCTTTGGGGGTATCGTATTGGCCTTCGGGCAGGGTGAGCCGGGTGTTTTTGCCTTCGTAGGTGACCTCGTACCACACTTCATTGGCTCGCACGTTGTACCACGAGTAAGGGTATTGGACATCCACGAGGGCACATTCCCACCGGCCAGGTAAATGTAACGGTTGCGGTAACTGGGTGACGTACTTGGCCACGGTGTTGTCAGGAAACACATCCAGCGAACTGTTACTGGGTAGGGTCAGGTAAAACATGGCGACTGAGCTGTCCTGCTGCTGCTGTTGGTTTTAATAGGTCTTCCAGGCCTTGGGCGGTTGTGTGCGGCGTCGTGTTCGTCGCGGTGACTTGCTACGTGTCACGGCTCTGGAGATGTGGGGTGTCTTGATCAAGGGTGTTTTTTTATAGGCGCGAAAAGAAAGTGCCCGTTGTGGTGGTGTTTTGGGGGGTGACTCCGGTTCCCATTCGGCTTCCCAAGAAGGTAGTGGGCCACTCGGTGATTGCTGAGTTTGCTGCATAAAGTCCCAGCGGTGGGGGTTCCCCACCAATTCCTGTGGTACATGCATGTCTTTCAAGCCTTGAGCGAAGACCTCCCATCCTCGAGGATCGGTGTGCGATCTGCGTTGACGCATCAGATCATTCACTAAATCCGTCATGTGGGTGCCGGGGACCACCTGATTCTGTACCAGGAGTTCGCCTTTATCATTCCAAGTCATGTTAGGATTCTGTTTCATCCGTTGTAATACCAGGCCAGCTTGTTTCTTGAACGAGGCAGGTACACTCTTCAGCACTTCGTCTTCCACCCACTGTGGGGCTGTGGAGGCTACCTGACCCGGCTGTTGGAGCGGTGCTGAGGTCAGCGGTCTGTCACGTGGTGGTGGTGGTGGTGGTGGTGGTGGTGCTGTTGCTGGGGTAGACAGGGTTTTGTATTGGTCCATGAACGTCATGTACCGTTGAAGCGTCTCATTGTACCGTTGTACTTTCTCACTGTCGCTTAACCCCGGTCTCTGTAAGATCTGTTGCATCTCTCCATCGAGGCTGTTTATGGTCTTCACCGTAGGTGGGACAGGGTAGGGTGATTGGAGGTTTTGCAGGAACCGTGGTTCGACGAGGACCATTTTTTTCGTGTGGTTCATTGTCGGCCGAAGAGTCCACCCAATACTGGACCCAACACGGAAGCGGCCAACGGTGCTAAGATGGCCCCGAGAAAGCCGCCTTTCTGTAACACCTTTTTCTTTTGTGTTTGAGGGACCCGCTTGTGGACTAGGGTTCGGAGACCTGTCTTATGCTTGGCCAACTTGGTCTTCTGAGCCGGAGTCAGTGGTACGTTGCCTTTTAACAGGTTGTACCCGATCTCGCACAGACAGCGTACAAGGTCAGGGTCCGCACCGCGTACAATGGTTCGGACTAACTCGGGTGGGGCCGTCTTCAATACACGGAGCGTGGGAGCGTGCTTCCGTACTCGCGCAGACATCCTGTACAACTAATGCTAGAACCCACAACGCTGCCCTTTTTATCCACCTCACAGACAAAGTCAACCCTGCTGTGGTATTCATTCTTTTTATTATTCCCCATCATCAAACACACAGACCCCAGCTGGAGGCGCCACTGTGGGTGTGTTTACATTATTTTTGCATGTACACGTGGTGGGTCTCTCCGGGAAAGATGCCGGTCCGTAGTCGAAGGTGGTCGGGAGTGGCTTGCTTGAGGTCGAAGAGCATATACCCGTGCTGAGGGGTTGTGGCATCTTTGAAGGCTTCCAACGCAAACGGTGTGCGGCCGGGAAACATCTGTCTCGCCAGGTGCAGCAGTTGAGTGGTATCTCTCGGGTTTTTGAAGACCACCAGGTAGTGGGCATTTAAGCTGATATTCCGATGTTCTTTGTTTTTACTGAACAGATTCTGCACAATGTAGATGATGCTGAGCCGTCGATGATGGCTGCCTTTGGTAAAGAGTTGGGTGACCCGTGCATCCGTCTCCGCCATGAGATCATCCAGAACCACCAAGGTGTCGGGTTCCAAATCGGCCAGGTTGGGTAGGCCTTCCACGAACGTGATGTGGGGCATTGCTGCATACGCTTCCTGCCATTCTCCGTAACACCACACGACTCGGGCAATGGGTGGAGTGATCATGCTGTCGGCGTGTTGAAGGAGCTTCCTGACGAAGTGCGTTTTGCCGGAGCCCGTCGGTCCTGCGATGACGCAAGTGAAGGGATGCTGCCACCGAGGGTCCATGGTTTGAGGTGTATCCGTTGTCGTGGTAACACGCTCTTGTAAATTTCGTACGAGTGAACTGGAGTGGTGGTGGGTACAACGTCGGTCGTCGTTGTCTGTTCACGTTCAGAGATGGTGCTGGGGGTGGGTACAACGTGGGTGGTCGGTTCACTGTGAGGGATGAAATGCGGTGGGTCTTGAGACGTAGTAGGTGTACTTGGTGTAGGTGTAGAGCTCGACGTGGCTTGTACGCGGGGTGTGGTGGTGGTGGTGGTGACTGGGCTCGATACGACTGGTGCTCTCTGTAGACCCGTTTCGCTGGTGCCTGGTGTTCTCAGTTGGTTAAGTAACGTGCTGACATAGGCTACGTCGTAAAACACACCTCCGTACAACACACTCAGCAGGGTTAGCAATAGCACCCCAAAGACCACTTGCGCTTTGCGCGTTTTGCGAGACGCTGTCTTCAGAGGCAGCTGCTGTTGGTCCATAGCACTGTGGTCGGATGTGGAATGAAGGAGGACGGCAGTGGTGTCTGGTTTTATAGTCGTTTCACCTGGTTGGCCGCGACCCAGGAATTGAAGGAACTGGGCCAGCCTTGCCATTTTACGAAATGAAACAGTTTGCCACGTCGACGTTCCGTTTTCAAAATCTGCTCCACCGTGTAGTAGTCTTGCTGTGTTTTTACAACAGGCTGTAATTCCGTGTCGTAAAACGTCCCCAGCAACGTTTCCCCTTGGAGATCTTCCAGTTCATAGACTCGCCGCTGTCGGGGTAGGCGCCGTTTAATCAGGAAGTGCTCATCGCTCCAGTTGGGCAAGTAACTTTTCTCGAACTTGCCCTTGACTTTACTGATCCGTACAGGGTCCCCGACCTTGTACACCGCCTTCGTCGTTCGCTGCGATGGCCTGGAGTACAAGACACGCCGGACTTGGGCTTCATTGCGTTGGGTCACGGTAATGGGGGCTCTCTCTATACTTCGATGATAGGCTCGATTGTAACCCCTCACCAGTTTCGGGAGAACATCGATGTACCGCCTTGTATTCTTATAGGTGAAATATTTATACATGCGGCCTTTGAATGTCCTGTTGAACCTCTCCACCACGGAAGCCTTGGTCTCGTTGTACGTATGGAAGAAAAACACCTTCTGTTTCTTGAGAAAGGCTTGGAACGGTCTGTTGAGGAATTCCGTGCCTTCGTCGGTTTGCAAATACAAAGGTTTGCGCCCGGTCTTGAAGATGTCTTTGAACGCCGCTATGAGATTTGCCCCCGTTTTCGTCCGGATGGGTACCACCCACGCATACTTGGATAGGATATCGATGCACGTCAAGATATACCGATTCTCATCGTTGTGTTTGGCAAAGGCGCTCATATCCACCAAATCCGCTTGCCACTGGGCATCTATTCCTCCCACGATGACCCGGTTCCGTAGAAAATGGCGACGGACAGATCGATGTAAGGTATAGGTGTCTTGTCTTCTTAACCAATCTCGGACTTGGGCACGTTGTACCCCCTGGGGTTTGGCCGCTCGATAGAGAGCCGACAATGCACTATAGGCTGCCGGACTGTCGGGACTGTAGTATAAGTTATCCAACACCTTCTCCCAGCGCTTCATGGTGACAAAATGATGATGGACCCTGGCTCTATCGTTTATTTATAACGGGTATATCTTGGGCCGGAGTTTCTTTCTGATTTTCTTCGTGGACTTCCACAGTGGCCATGGTCAATGACCAGTCCAACTCGTCTGATGACCGCTTGATAAGCACTTCATCCACATCCACCACGGCATCTTCCAATGCAGACCATAGATCAGGGTGAAGGGTAAAATGCACTGTACCTCCATCTAGCCGAGCCAATTGAGCAAAGAAAGGGCCGCGTCGGATGTACACATCGTGACACAAGTGGATGAGGTCGCCGTCCAGTTCACCAGACAACACCCGTTTGAATTTGGTCCAGCCCTCCCGGGACAGACGAATGTGAGCCGGGCACGGTTGTGTAGGGTCCGTGTCTCCCACCACCTCCTCCATGATATCGACCTTATCCGCATACACGTGCAGGAAAACCTCGGGGGTCAAGCTGAAATACGCCAGTACTATATGCTCCGTCATGGTCAGTACGTGAATGGTACCAGATTTCACTGTCTCTCGTATTTATAGGGAGAACCCCGTGAGATCAAAGGATCAGGTGGTCATGTCATTGGGCTGACTGAGTCTAGCGGGGTAATCAATGGCATCGTCGTCGGGTTCATGTAGTTGTTCATGGGGTTCAGCCATTGGCCCCGCGGCTTCATCACGGATTTTTTCTTCTTCTTCATCGTTCTGGCCCGTCATGTGTGTGTGGGTGGCTTCATCAGGTGACACTGTCATTCCAGCCTCTGCGCATTCTATACATATAGTATTTTCTCCATCCGCTTTTTTTCATTAGGTTCATCTAGTGCGTGTTCGATAGCACGAGCCCATGCCAATTGGTGGGGTGATCGATCGTCGGGTATAAATAACTGGTCCACCAGAGGGCCTATTTTCTCCAAGGCTGACCACAGAGAGGGAGTTAGGAGGAAACTTCGAGCCGGCTCTTGGTAGCGTCCCACCCGTGGGTAGAGCGCAGTATGGTATACGTAGTTGGCCTTGTCCAGGTGGATCAGGTGTCCGTCTAACTCTCCGCTCAACACCCGTTGAAACTTAGTCCAGCCATCACGCTCTAGTGTCACCCTATCCAATAGAGTCTCAGCGTGCTCAAAGCAAATATTTCCACAATCTTCGACCAGGGTCACTTTAGCATCATACACGTATAACTTCACATTGGGTGTAAGCGTCAGGATGGCTTGGAGTGATGACATGCTTCCTCTAAATGTCGAAGGGAGAATGACACACACTCTGTCTCATCCCTCGTATTTATAGTGTCAATACCACAGCGCCAGGGTGAATAGAGCACAGACTAGTATGAGGCCAACCAGCCGGCGCTGGTTCCGGCGTGAGCGCTCCTGGTCCATAGCGCGAGCATCAAGGATGGCTGTCATAGTCCAGTAGTGGTGAGTGATGGCACGCCTGTCCATCGAGTGCACTCTGTGGAGGACCGCTTCTGTGAACTCGTTCAGGATCTGGCGTCGTCCCTCGTTGTCGTCGCCATCTGCAAACATGGACCGGACCACTGCTCGGTAACCCGTGAATGAATTCACCACGGTGGCATACTGTAAAATGCGAGTCGCATGGGGCTTGATCTCCGCCATGGCTCTGTAGAAATGTAGGTGTGGGATCCAGAGGGACATGTTTTATAGACCAGATGTAGCTCTACGGGTATAGTCCGTGATACGTACTATTCTGATGGGTTAGTCCAAAAAAGGGAGCAACAACAACAACACAGATTACAGATCAATCCTTTTATTATGCGTGAACAACATAGAAATGCATGTACTGACCTGTCTGTGGGAGGTTTCCCACAATGGCGTTCACCTTCGCGTCTTTTCGTGTACGTCCGTGTCTTTTCGTTAAAGTCCGTGTATCTTCGGTAAAGTCCGTAGGCATTGGGCAAGGAAGCTTTTTCCCGAGACCGAATCACCGCCAGACATGACTGCATCACCGCGGATGAATACATTCTTGCACTCACTCACACCACAGGTCGAGTGAGGTATCAAAGTGAAGCTTAGGTGAAGGAGCATCTAATGGACTGGGTGTGGGGTTGACATATCGATAAAAAATGGATATGACCTTGAACTGATCACGTGACCTCCCCGTGATGACAAATACCCAGAACCAAGTCAGTACATGCATCCCATAGTCCCAGGTCACACCCGATTCACGCAGACCGGAAGTGACGTCATACACCTGCGCACAACCGTGATGGAAAAAACCCAGAACCAAGTCAGTACATGCATTCCATACAGGCAGAATGCAGGCAGGCAAGCAAGGCAGGGATGCAGGCAGGGATGCAGGCAGGCAGGCAGGCAGGCAGGGAGACAGGTCAGGTCAGGTAAGTCAGATTGAATACACCCCTTTCCCTAAAAATGGACTCCTTTTATACGTTTTTCTATCCACTCCTAAAAATCGACTGCTTTTATACGTTTTCCCCGTGAGTGGGTGGGTTCAAAATGGCGGACCCTTATTTTACACACACAACACCAAAAACCACCATTTTAAACCCACCCACTCACATCCCAGGTCAAATCAGTGCACCCGAGTGAGTGGGTGGGTTCAAAATGGCGGACTTTCAACGTCCCAGAGAAAATAACCGGCCACCATTTTGAACCCACCCACTCACATAGCACTCAATCACCCCCGTGAGTGGGTGGGATCAAAATGGCGGACCCAGAAAGTCCGCCATTTTAAACCCACCCACTCACATCCCAGGTCAATCAGTGCACCCAAGTGAGTGGGTGGGTTCAAAATGGCGGACGTCAAACGGCCGCCATTTTAAACCCACCCACTCACATTAAAAAAAAATTAACTCACGTATGCGAACCCCCCCTATGGCAACCCAAAAATTCACTTCGCGCATGCGCAGTGACGCGCTATCCTTCCGTTTTACTCTATGTATACTACTATGCTCCACTGCGGAACGCGTTTCGAGAAATAGAATACATTGAACTTTTGCATGGTGTGCGGTAACTGTTTTCAATGGTGTTTTATCACTCCACTTTGCCGATTGCCCAGTAGCTCCATCGTATGTTCAGCCTGGTGATTTTATACACAGAACAAACTTTACCGTGTTTTGATAGCTGTCAAGGATTTATTCGACGGTTAACGATTTGATTAGAGTAATGGAACAGGCGGGTACTGGTGCTATGAATGCGGTTGCAGGTTTCATGAGTTTGCCGAGCAGTGTCATATTGCTTTGGAATACAAGGAATCAATATCCGTTGCAGATGACCATCATTTCCAAGAGTAAATAACAGAAATAGATGCAAAGCTAATGCTGGGTTGTTAAAAATTCTACTAACTGATATCATGGATATAGACCATGAAATTGTCTTCACATTTCACGTCGAACATTTTTTTTTTAACATTTATCATTTCAGAAGATGCGAGTCTAATAGGAAATGGTTTATACAAATAAAATTAAGCACAAAACCCCGAACACATAATGAACTTCAAAGTTTGGCATTATATCCAACATTCAGTAGACAGCGCCAATTGTCCGCAAACATTTCATGGGTCAATATTTCAGAGCACCATAATTCCGCGAGTTGTTTAGCGAGACAAAATTGGTCAACTGTTCCAATGATGTCTTCAAGATATCATAATGTATACTTGTTTAATTCTTATCACTCACAAGTATTCCTTTAGTATATAGTTAATTTCAGTGTCGCATTTAGAGCTCTGTATGATCTTGTAACCACAGCAATTTAACGGTCCCGAGTGGAAACTTACGAAGCGTATATCTCGCTTTCCATGCTACGATTGATCAGTGAGAAGGAAACAACATTTTATTACATGTTTAGCAGTGAATTATCAGGATTTTGCTGCAGTTAAATAACAGCAATGAATTTTCGCTATATGACGCAGGCTAACACGTGGTAATATTTCTCTACTTTCTCAAGACGCTACTTGGCGAAGATTTTCTGTCAGCTGTGTCTGTTAAGGTGGAAACAAAACACAGATATACAATATTATGAATAGTTATGGATAAATATACAAATCTGCTTCCAAAAAAACCAAAACTTATCCTTAAAATTATTATCCTTCCGTCTTTGACGCGAGAAATATTCGTGATATACATGCGTATCCATGCATTATCCTCTCGTCCGACTCTCTGTTTCTAGTATGGAACATAATAGGTAATCTTCCCCTTTGCATGTACCTGTGGAATAATAGTACAGATTTAAGATAAGGATGGAGCGGATTTACTGGTGATTCGGTTCGCAACTCAAGCCGTAATTATCACCAAGTCTTGGTGTTTTATGATGGCTGTTAGTCCATCGGCTTACTTGTTGCCAACCACGTCACTGGAGTGGAAATGGCGCTGTGGGGAGTTTTACTGGACGCCTGTATTTTGAAAATTGTGTGATCGATGCAAGCTATGCCAATAACAAATCCCTTGTTCGTGGCCATTAAAAAAACAGGCAAACCTTGTTTATAGTTTCATTCACAAGATATTTCAAATATGGACTTCTTGTTTAACTAATATAATTCTGAAGCCAGGTAGTAATAGTTGAATTTTATATGAATATGGTGATTTATGAAGTTTTTTCACCCGACATGCGTCGTGAAATACATAATTACATTGTATGTAACGGAAAGGAGTAATTCACGGATATATTCGGTCGTTGTCCTTTATGAATTGAACCACGAAGGATAATATCCATTCGTAATGTCAAAATGAAACCAAGATAGCACGGCTTTGGACAGATGAAACTGCCATGCACATCTCCATATCACCGTTTAAGCACGGGATATTCTCCAACGCTGTTTTAATCGCTTTTGCTACATTCTATATATAGGTTTGTCGCTCTTTTGTACCGACATGTATCGCAATAATTGAGAAACTTTGAGTGAAGGCGCTCGGTTATATAGCCCGGTTTTACAAGCTTGTGCAATACTGTTTTGAGACGTGATGAAAATCGTCACATTTTACACGGAATCTAGCAAATGCTACTAGGCGAGATATGAATACGCCATATAACTGCTATCCGCTAGTTCCTTACCTATGGCGCGCTTATTGTCCAACCATTATTATCTTCACTGCTGCTCCGTCGTTTAGTATATTGCCGGTATGTCGAATATCAAGCTAGATGACATATTTACCGACCAGACAATGTATAGAGTGCAGACCATCAAAGAGATGGTTTCAGTTCTTCCAATTTCTAGAGTGTGTATAAATTATTCATAGTACTGTCATCAGATCGGATATTAGAGATTAAGAGCAAACAAATCTGGATGAAATTTGATCGACGGAGAGCTCAGCGCTGAAGGTCGCGTGTGATGGCCTCGTGCCACGAGACGAGCTCGTGCAGCTGCAAAGGGATTTCGCAAACACCACTTGGGTCTTATTAGCTGTCTTCAATTAAACCAAATGCATTGTCAGTGGAATTTCCAGTCGATGACAAGATGACAGATTACTGAAATGTTAATACATCAACAGAGACGAAGGCCAATCTCATATACAACTAAACATTCAGCGAATTCTCCGGCGTGGTATTAAAATAATTGCACA
>JAVTVY010052379.1:0-28098 GCA_036873755.1 Hanleya hanleyi
CTATTTCCCAAAATAAAGAGTTTTGATTCAAACGGTGATAGCTACTTGTTAATTGGGTGGTCTAAAACAGACTCAATACGTTTATGAACTTAATGTTACTTTTCTTGATAACAGCCATGTCCAAAAAATCTCAACCGCCATGCAGCATTGTTTGGCATGCTGCCAAAATCTGGCGATCAATAAAAGGAGCATCTCTGCTAATTGGCATGTGTATGCTAGAATTTTTGGCCTTGGCATTCAACGCCCTTTTCGAATACGAAAACAGCCCGATTACACAGCTCATGGCGACAACTTGCCGATGGGGTATCAATCGCACCCATACGCCCAGTGGTTCTCGCGTGATTGTCTGAAATACATAAATGGATACTTCTTACAAATATATAAGAGATGAAAGCAACTATTTAAACAGTGGCACCCAGCAATGACAGAAACGCATACATGGTCGGAGCTAGAACGAATGGTAAGCGGTCTTCGGACTTTTCTGTAGATGACTTCCTTCTCTTAGCTCCTTTCAATGTTTGAGAAAGGGTAATGCTATAATCAAATCGAGAAGCGTGTATCAGAGCCGGTAATTTCCTACTACTTTCTCCTCTTTGAACAACGCATCAAGGTTGCACACAATTTTATTTGGTATATCGCATTCTGAATTAAAGGGTGTAGGGCTCTCCCATATAATGAGCACAGGATATGCTAGATCAGACGCCAAATTAATAGATGAGATATATGGAGACGAACGGAAGATAGCAATCAAATAGATCCTCGGTCTCCAGACCACTACATTTCTATCACAAACGATTATTGTGGAGTTTCCCCTGAGACAAGTAGTAAGGGTTGCATGGAGCCTCAAGATTATAGTGTAATAGATAGCGAACATATTATAAAGGTCGAATCGATACTTTTATAAAAACGTGGATATATGAAATTGCTATATGGAGATGCCCCATAAACATCCGAGCATATTTTAACCTAGTAGGGAGGGGGCAAATTTCCCTGAATCCTCTCCCAGGCTCAGCTCTCTCCAACCGCTATGGGAACCGCTATTGGGACACAAAGCACCATTGTTCTTTTTTGTTTGGAGGGGGGGGCGGCGTAAGACTATTAGCAGGACTTCATTTCCGGTGAAATGTGATTGGTCGTTATACCTGACTGGGAAGAAATGGTTTGTCATATATTTTAAAAATTTCATATAATATTCTACATTAAAAAATATGTAAACAACCTTTTAAATTTTTATTAGGGAAAACCTTGCGACCAGTTTGATTGCCCACCTCCCATATTCGCTGTGATTGTGTCGGGCGGAATGATCTAATTTCTGGCAGCCCTAACTCGAAAAAATGTTGCGAATGTGCGTTGAATTTTTTATATGTTTGAGCGGAGAAGTCAGGCTACCTGGCCTGGTGGGTCATTTGTGGCGGCGAATAACAAGGAATATAGTTTTGTCAAGATATTGGCATAGCCGAGCGGTTTGTGATTATGGAAAATGGCATCGAGGGGGGCACATGCGCCTTTTACACCCGAATGCGTTTAGCCTAGGTCAAAGGTCATCTGGGCTCATTCTCATTCTTCCTACTCATTTGCGTACACTTGGCCATCCTTAAGATGGCTTGTCAATCGTGTATCGCCATTATTGCGGAGTGATATCCGATACTTTACCATATATTGGTTTTCATCCGGCGGAGAAAAGACTCGAGAAATCTGATAAATTACAGGCTGTTCATACTACTTCTGAAACATAGATTGTCTGAGCTTACAAAAGATACAGATATCAATAACTTCCGTATCATCCAAGAGGTGTTGTAGATCCGTAATTTTGAACAAGCAGGACAGCACATGGCTCGAATGTGGCGAGTTACGTTGGGGTTACGTCGGTAGAGTTTAGCTGATTGGCTGTCGACATGGTGTTGATTTCGGGGAATTTCCTCTTATAGTTGCCGAAAGTAGGCTGAAAATGAATACACATCACGATCCTAGGGTCAGTTTTACCGCGTATAGATGACCCAGATGGTTACATTTTGTCTTCCTACTATCAGATACCCCGACAGTTAAGAAGATTACTAACTCTAGCGATGGGAGAATGTGTGAGGATAAAGGGAACCAAATGCCAAATAACGATTTGACTGAGTGGTTTATTGCAATAAGGTATACTTTCTAAGATCGATACCTCTTGGATGGTTCAAGTTTAGTCTGGCGTAAACTGCCAATCAATGGCGCAATACGACGCGAGATGTAACATTCGGTTACACAAGAGCAAGCCTAAAGAACAGACGTTAATACTGACACAGTGCCAAGGTCAACATGGCCAACAATTGATCCCGAAAGTGAGCTTATTACTTGCTTGAGGGATATTGAATGATTGGGGAAAATGAAATTACAGCCATATCGAAAAATACTAGGCGCTGCCAAGTTAGCCCACTCAAGAGTCGTGGGGATGTTTGGCGGTAGAAGCCGAACTGCGCGTTAGGCATAAGGTGGACTTACAGAATGGATGATTATTGGCCATATTATGCCGAAACACAAGACTCATTCGAAATGGGACACATGTTAAAATACGGCACAATAATCAAGAAAAAAGAGCAAAAAAACATGCAGTTTTCGATTTGCGCCACTCTTAAATCGCAGGTGCGCAAAACTGCACATATCTTTTTCATCAAGGCAATAACATCGTCTGAGTATATGGATGCGTAGATGGACAATGTGGGTTGAATTCCCGTTGGCGTTCAATTACTCTTTACCAATAATCGTCCAGTAGTGAAAATTGCACCACATCAAATCAAAATGGAGTTTTACAGAAACAACATTGCATCATGGGATATCTTCCAGGTTTAATACATTGATTGGTCAGTTCAAATTTTCAAATGGAAATGTGATAATTTCATTGGCTTGTGAAGAAAATCTAACCAATCGCAGAGTTGGAGAAGAAACCGTTCCATTTTGGCGAAGGTGTTTCGTTCATATGAGAACGTCATTGGTGACAGTAGGAGAGGCATAGCTACATTGTATATCTGCTGGAAAATTATTAATTCTTCTAATTATGTAAGACTTAATAACAAAATTCGTTTGTCTTGTTTAAAAACATACAACGATTATTATTCGGTGAGTGAAATGCAACTATAAATACTATTTCGTTATAAAGAGGAAGAGGTCTATGATTTGCAATGACAAAAAGATAAATGAAGTCCTCCAAGCCATATAACCATGTCCCCCGTAATGCAGAGAGCATATCAAGGTTATGACGATAATGTTTATTGAACCCTAGCATAGCCCCAATTGGAACCTAAATGATCGCTGTCATACAGGCACCGTGTAGACATTTTGATGGTTATATATACAAGATGATGTTGGGTCCTGTGCGCTGGGTACAACTCAAGGGGTTGTTCTTTACATAACCCCAGACGATTCTAGATTTCGACCTAGTGGTGCTCTAAGATTTTAAGACTCGGAGACAATTTAAAGTTGTAGAATACGACATGGAATTTATAATTCCTCTAGCGGCTGGTCAAGATGGAACAAACAAGCTGCTGAAAAAATCTCTGCAATATCGTATGTCTCGATGTAGAGCAGTGTGCTGGTGTTCATTCAGAGCTTAAGCCATATACCCCAACGCTCTCCATTGGTGTTGATCAACATTATGTGGTATTAGCTAGTCGTTGCACTTACCAGTCAACACCAACATATGTGGTGTTGAGCCGTTTTCAGGGGATTTGTTCATCACACCATTTATCAACACCACTGTATGGTATTGACCAGAGGCAAATCTAAAAGTGGTGATGGACCAACATAATATTGTGGCTGTGAACGACAAGGCGAGAGCATTTAGCATTCCCAGTACTGACTGTCGTTATATAGCCATGCATAATTATACAAATAATTTTAATTGACTCTCATAACACGGGGATTTCCCAACTCTATCAGGAATCGAGTATATTGGAGAAAAAGAAAGAAGCAGAACGAATTTAAATAAACCGCTTATTATAATGCTGCATCTCGTGATTTGTGAATTGACAGATTGATGCTAGGCGTGTGAGGTCTAACCGTCTGATGTACCAGATAATGGTGAGGTGATTGGCAGGAGTCACATAGATACCAGCCTGTTTAATTCCTTGTTTGACCGACAATCGTTTATCGGGTGTGTCGGGTGTTAGTCTATACGATTGGTGTTATTCTATTGACAATTGTGACCCCAATATATCACTGAGGATAGCCCATGATTGTCCGCCGGATCGATGACATGATGACCATATTGATGCGCTATGATAGTGCGCGGTGTTATCTCTCAGAAGTTCAAAGTTTAACTCCAATACTAGCGGTATCAACTGACTGTGGAGTAATTGCCCAATTTCGGCTATACCAGTTGACCCATATATTAACCTTTTCCTTATCTAACGGGCCAAATTGAGTTTGAATCAGTATGACCAAGGTCATGAAGCGCGAAACGTTCTTTGAAATTGTATTTCAGACATGTTTTAATCTGAAATGAACAAAATTTATAGATGAATTTTGAAGAAAATAACGTACTCGGAACATGAATAAAAAGAAATGGTCACATGATCCCGGAATTGGTCTTCCGGTAGTAAAGTAATTGCGGCATTCAGGTAGAGTGATTACTTCAAATATATGAAAAATAAGTTTTTTTGAATGCATTCAATTTTGGCGATTTTCGAGACTGGGAATATTAGCAAAAATCAATTGCACGAAAAGATATTCCGTATTGTGTATGTGTAAGGGTTGACGAAATTATAATACCGCAAATCTTCAAAACCGAAAATTCGCGAAAATGAGATGCCACGAAAATACCATATTTTACCCTTTACATTGTGTTTCTTTACTCGCTTTCTGTAGAAAACACATTGGATTCCTCCTCTTTGTATGTTTTTGTGTTTTAAAGTGAGTGCCCAAATATATAGTCACAAATCCAGCTCATGTAAGATGAGAACCGTATCGTAATCTACAATCTACAAACTATATGCATTCATAATCATGACTGATCAATGGACGTCAGGACGAAGAGTTGGCCTCTGGTTCAGTGTATCCGTCTTTGTTACAACCCCACACCCAAAATCGATCGATGTTCTCTTGATATAACGACACGAGAAATACACCACAGTCCGGTTATATTAAACTCCCCGAAACAGAATTGATCGGAGACTGACGAAATGGCAGCGGAAAACCGTTTAGTTAAAGCGAAACCAGTCAGTATATGCCAATCGACTAAAGACAGGCGGACGAGAGTAATTTAGATAAGGTCTGATTCTGTATTGATCGTTGTCAGCTCTGTCAGAATCCACTCTTCTAACTCCGTTTATATTACCCGATGTAACATCTCCGATGTTTATATGTTCACCAGTCGTCTCGGCAGTTGGTAATTTTCTAGAACCATCGTGTTGTTTCACTGAGAGATAAGAACCATATGGCATAACGCTGACAACTTGTTACGATAACTATCTGATCGCGATGTCATTTCCATGCCATCTTCTGGCATATCCGCTGGAATGTTCAGGGAACTGTATACACCCAATGGCCTATAGGATACCTTGAAAGCCATCGTCTTCAACCACAATGTTGGGACGAACATCATGGTCCTGTCAGTGTAGCTCGATACGCTCTTCGTTTTTCCCAATATCTCACATATTTGTATGCTTGAATGTTCGAGGATCTCAACTTTGAGAGCTGAAGAGTCTTCCTTTTCAGCTACAATTATGGATGATAATTGCTTTGAGAAATGTTTCTTCTTCCGTGAATGTAAATCCATATGTTCAATCGAATTTGTCTCGATCGAATTAAGTGGTCAGTTAAAATAACACCAATACATCATGCTTCATCGAGAAATAGATCCGCAAATTTCATTGGCTTGTTGGAAAAATTAGAAGAGGTCCATAAATGAGAAATGACGCACAATGACGCACAATGACGCTGAAACTAACTTTCAGAAACATGGCAGCTATCATCTTCTAGAAACAAAGTCTGTCATTTCACGAAGCTCTGCTCCACAAGTAGTCTTGCCTGGGGAAGATGTACAGTCCTTAGCAACACTAGAACAAATATGCTGTCACAAATTCGAAGGATTTTTGCCAGTCGTCATATGTTAAAACACGATTCCGTCTGCTGTGCAAACATCAATAGTATTATCGAGATTGATTATCTGATAGGATATCAACTGATGTGTTTTAGAGTCAGAACAGACAAGAATGTGAATGTGTCACCTAGAACAAGCAAAACGTCGGAGAACTCTCTCGTTGTATCACTTAATCTTTTTCAGTACTTCACTGCCCACAAGGTACTACCTCTGATGACAAAATCGCCAAACTCCACAGCTTTGAAGAACCCAAGCTCCCGGTCCCCAAATCCTCTTGAATTTTCGAGTGTCAAAGATCCCATCCTTGCAGCTTCCAATCCCAAGCCCTCAAATCCAAACCACCAAGGTTCACAGCTTCACAAGGCCCAGGGGTTTCGGGTTCCTAGACTGTTACACTTTAAAATCGACAGCGTCGAATGTGATCGCTCAACGCCCAAAGACCCCCAAGCTCCGAAAGCCCCAAATTGTACCTCGGAGTACAAGCTTCAAAGCTTGCTAGATCTGAAGCTCTTGAACCCCAATGCTCCCCAGCTCTAAAGCTTAAATCTTTACAGTTCAGAAGATCCCAATCTCTAAGCTGCAATGCTTACAAGCTTCATTTTATGTCCCGAAGCTCCCGCGCTTCAAAACTCCCAAGTTTTACCTCAAAGCTGTCCGTCCACAAAGTTCACAAGCACCAAATCTCGAAAGCAGAAAACCCCGTAGCCTCAAAGCTCCGAAATTCATAAGCTACACAGGCCTCATGTTAAAAATCTCCAAAATGGGATTCGTGGCTACAAGCTTCAAAGCTTAGCTGTTCTGAAGCATATAAGCGTTAAAACTCCGAAGCTCCCCAGGGCCAAAGTGTCCGAGCTTCTGGACTACTACGAGCGAAGCCTTAATTAAAATACACTATAGTTACCATAATCGATTAAACTTATTAGAACAATGGGAGACTTGCACAATATCTGATATGCAAGCAGATTCTCTGCTTGCCGCTTCCATTTTGTAGAATTTGACCCAATTAACCAATCAACCGACAGAACTAGCACTTCCGGTTTACTTTTTGGTCCTATTGTGCAAGCCCTCAATTGAAAAAACACCGCCTAATAATACATCCACTATGGATTAGCGACTTAGATGATATACATATGCCGCGAAGCTATCTGACGTTTAGCACACATCTGCGCCTCATGGAAAAAATAAGTTTGAACTATTTCGATGTTTGAGGCGCCTGTGCCCTCGAGTTTCGACAACTGGTCTTCAATATAAAAGCGGGTTCTTTTTATCCCTAACTCTTTCATAGTTCGCGCCTCAAAACAGGATTATCACGCGAAAGCGATAACAAAAGTAGACGGGCAGACAGACGAGACTCACCATTGCAATCTGCGACAGGAACATTTGAATTTATGTCAACTTTTCGGGGTCGTTTGGGGAATGATGCTATCATAAGAAATATCAGTCACAACGTTCATTCCATAAAGTAATGGGTTGATCGCATGGCTGGATGCAAACACTTTCCGTCAAAGTAAATTCGATCTATGAAACGATCCGCGCGCCCTCTACCCGACAAGTGGCCTTTAGAGGAAGGTAATACCATAAATACCGAGGCCGCAGACAAAGACCGGACCAAATGTTTATGACTCCAAACTGTTGACGACATATTGCCCGTTTTGTCTTGTGATATCCCTGTCTATTTTCCTTTCTCGTTTGATCGATGATGTATTACCCTGACTGTGAAGTGTTTGCTCGGTGTAATTCAGCTATCGATCCTTCATCTGTACAGAAGGTGAGAGCGGTCAGACGATGCAATATCACAGTAAATCTCACATTATTATCGTCTGATAGCATTGCTACGCTCGGCTGATAGCAAATATGACTGCTCAAGTTTATGAAGGCTTGGAGACAAAAACTTTTGAAATCATAGATCCTGAAATGCCTTAACATTTTTTAATATCATTAGTTGTCGTTTATGTCATTCATTATACTTTCGTGTGTACACCGGTAATATATGATTCGATTTGTATTCTTAAAACGGAAACAGGAGTTAAAACTATTCATATGGGATTCAAAGAGCGATATTAATGACATTAACATCATCGTAGATGTTAGTTGCCAGGTGGCGAAACAGAATTGACAAATGTGATATGAAGTATCCAGACACTATTGCTTGAAAATCCTAAATGATACGGAAGAAAATCATAGCAAATATCCAATACAGCCTATTTCCTCGCCATCACGTAACATGTAATAGATCGATCATACGATATACCATGCTTTAGAAATAAAATAGCCAATCGCGATCTGTCCCAATACCTCTCGGGCGAGGATGTGGGACTTCAATCAATCACTACTCTTCTTGATTTGCTTGTCTATAGTGTTATTCCAATGCCCCCAATATTGGAAAAGGGTTTACAAAACTTCAGTTGTGAGCATGATATTTTAAACTCAGAATCACCCAAGTATTTATTATATCTGAAGTTAACTGTAGTTATCAAATTTTATTCCACGAAATGGTATGTCGTACATTCCAATGCATGCTGTTTACATCTACATGAAAAAAGTGTAAATCTTTATTAGCTTGAAAGGTTCAGGTACAATGATCAATTATCGCAAGGATGATTATTTGACTTTGTATCACCAGGTCAACAAAAATGTGATATAGTCGGGATGACTGTACATGTAACTCCCACATAATGCTCATACAATACATGTAGCATTCTGGACAAAGTCTGCTCTTGCCAAGGACACCCAGATGGGGAAACGGTTTGCACTAAGGCTCTGTTGAAGCTTGAACGAATTCCCCAAACTATAACTATTCTCTTCATTATTACTCTTTGTATTGAAATCATGCGCCGGCAAGCTGAGCATGGAAAATAGATCACGGTTATTCGTCTCCAATAGGTTTCAGATCTATTCTCAATCAAATGCATGTGGAACATGAGTTTGACCTTAATGAATAGGTCAAGTTCAGTCATATTCAATAGACGTCTAGTCCAACACCAGTTCCTTATATCGTATGAATTTGAACAGTGTAATTTAAATCCTTAAATAGATAGAATCTGACCTTGAAAAATGAGTCAATCATCAACTTACTATTGGATCATCGCCAGATACAACAAGCGTTCTGAGAACCCCAACATCTCGCCTTGCGGGGTCATCCGCCAAAGGTGCAGCAGTATTGAAAGCATACATGTAGAGCAAACAATAAGGTCTGGAATAAGTGATGCGGTACAGACAATAATGTCTGGAATAGATTATCTGGTACAGACAATAACATCAGTCCCATGTGGGATTACTGGCAAAAGTTAATCCCATGTAGGATGGATAGGTCAGTGCAGTCGGATTACTGGTACATAGGGCATTCCAGTGTGAGATTACTGCTGGGTGGACCAGTCCCATGTTATTACTGATGGATAGTCCTCTACAGTGGGATTACTGCTGGATAGTCCAGTTCCAAGTGGGATTACTACCATCACCATCATGGTATGGATGGTAGTGATGGTATGGATGGTATTGATGGTATGATGTATGGATGGTAGTGATGGTAGGAATGGTATGGATGGTAGTGATGGTATGGATAGTAGTGATGGTAGAAATGGTAGTGATGGTATAGATGGTAGTGATGGTATGGATGGTATGGATGGTAGTGATGGTATGGATGGTAGTGATGGTAGAAATGGTAGTGATGGTAAAGATGGTATGGATGGTAGTGATGGTATGGATGGTAGTGATGGTATGGATGGTAGTGATGGTATGGATGGTAGTGATGGTAGAAATGGTAGAGATGGTATAGATGGTATGGATGGTAGTGATGGTATGGATGGTAGTGATGGTGTGGATGGTAGTGATGGTAGGAATGGTATGGATGGCAGTGATGGTATGGATAGTAGTGATGGTAGAAATGGTAGTGATGGTATAGATGGTAGTGATGGTAGGAATGGTAGGATGGTAGTGATGGTATGGATGGTATTGATGGTAGTGATGGTATGGATGGTAGTGATGGTATGGATGGTAGTGATGGTATAGATGGCAGTGATGGTATGGATGGTAGTGATGGCATGGATGGTAGTGATGGTAGGAATGGTAGTGATGGTATGGATAGTAGTGATGGTATGGATGGTAGTGATGGTATAGATGGCAGTGATGGTATGGATGGTAGTGCTGGCATGGATGGTAGTGATGGTAGTGATGGTAGGAATGGTAGTGATGGTATGGATGGTAGTGATGCTGGGAATGGTAGTTATGGTATGGATGGTAGTGATGGCATGGATGGTAGTGATGGTATGGATGGTAGTGATGGTATGGATGGCAGTGATGGTAGGAATGGTATGGATGATAGGAATGGTATGGATGATAGGAATGGTAGTGATGGTATGGATGGTAGTGAAGGTAGGAATGGTATGGATGGTAGTGATGGTATGGATGGTAGTGATGGTATGGATGTGATGGTATGGATGGTATGGATGGTAGTGATGGTATGGATGGTAGGATGGCATAGATGGTAGTGATGGTATGGATGGTAGTGATGGAATGGATGGTAGTGATGGTATGGATGGTATGGATGGTAGTGATGGTAGGAATGGTAGTTATGGTATGGATGGTAGTGATGGTATGGATGGTAGTGATGGTATGGATGGTAGTGATGGTAGGAATGATATGGATGGTAGTGATGGTATGGATGGTAGTGATGGTATGGATGGTAGTAATGGTATGGATGGTATGGATGGCAGTGATGGTATGGATGGTAGTGATGGTATGGATGGTAGTGATGGTATGGATGGTAGTGATGGTATGGATGGTAGTGATGGTATGGATGGTATGGATAGTAGTGATGGTATGGATGGTAGTGATGGTATGGATGGTAGGAATGGTATGAATGGTATGAATGGTAGTGATGGTATGGATGGTAGTGATGGTATGGATGGTAGTGATGGTAGGAATGGTAGCGATGGTATGGATGGTAGTGATGGTATGGATGGTAGTGATGGCATGGATGGTAGTGATGGTATGGATGGTAGTGATGGTAGGAATGGTAGTTATGGTATGGATGGTAGTGATGGTATGGATGGTAGTGATGGTATAGATGGTAGTGATGGTATGGATGGTAGTGATGGCATGGATGGTAGTGATGGTATGGATGGTATGGATGGTAGTGATGGTATAGATGGTAGTGATGGTATGGATGGTAGTGATGGTATGGATGGTATGGATGGTGGTGATGGTATGGATGGTAGTGATGGAATGGATGGTAGTGATGGTAGGAATGGTAGTGATGGTATGGATGGTAGTGATGGTATGGATAGTAGTGATGGTATGGATGGTAGTGATGGTATGGATGGTAGGAATGGTATGAATGGTAGTGATGGTATGGGTGGTAGTGATGGTATGGATGGTATGGATAGTAGTGATGGTATGGATGGCAGTGATGGTATGGATGGTAGTGATGGTATGGATGGTAGTGATGGTAGGAATGGTAGCGATGGTATGGATGGTAGTGATGGTATGGATGGTAGTGATGGTATGGATGGTAATGATGGTAGGAATGGTAGTGATGGTATGGATGGTAGGAATGGTAATGATGGTATGGATGGTAGTGATGGCATGGATGGTAGTGATGGTATGGATGGTAGTGATGGTAGGAATGGTAGCGATGGTATGGATGGTATTGATGGTATGGATGGTAGTGATGGTATGGATGGTAGTGATGGTAGGAATGGTAGTTATGGTATGGATGGTAGTGATGGTATGGATGGTAGTGATGATATGGATGGTAGTGATGGTAGGAATGGTAGTGATGGTAGTGATGGTATGGATGGTAGTGATGGTAGGAATGGTAGTGATGGTATGGATGGTAGTGATGGTATGGATGGTATCACAGGTACATCTTTTAATCATAAGAAACATGTGTACCAAGTTTCATAATCGTTCAATGATAGCTGACAACTGTAGCAAACTGTGGTGTACAGATGTACATGTGCACTTCGGCTAAACGCAAAACTCAGTCAGTTGCCATAATTTGGAGAAAAATTAATATTTCATCTCAAAAATAGCACAAATAAATCCTTCAATCATAAGAAACATTTGTACCAAGTTTCGTAATCATCCAATGAGAGCTGGCAACTGCAGCAAACTTATCATGTACATGTATATGTATACATGTAGAGGCCTACATGTACAATTTACCTAAACAGAAAACTCTTCATTTGCCATAATTTGGAGAAAAATTAATATTTCTTGTCAAAAATAGCACAGGTACATCCTCTAATCATAAGAAACATGTGTACCAAGTTTCATAATCATCCAATGACAGCTGACAACTGGAGCAAAATTACCATGTAGATGTATATGTATACATGTAGAGGCCTGTATGTACAATTTACCTAAACAGAAAACTCTTCATTTGCCATAATTTTGAGAAAAATTAATATTTCTTCTCAAAAATAGCACAGGTACATCCTCTTATCATAAGAAACATGTGTACCAAGTTTCATAATCATCCAATGACAGCTGACAACTGGAGCAAACTTACCATGGACATGTATATGTACAATTTACCTAAACAGAAAACTCTTCATTTACCATAATTTGGAGAAAAATTAATATTTCTTGTCAAAAATAGGACAGGTACATCCTCTAATCATAAGAAACATGTGTACCAAGTTTCATAATCATCCAATGACAGCTGACAACTGGAGCAAAGTTACCATGTAGATGTATATGTATACATGTAGAGGCCTACATGTACAATTTACCTAAACAGAAAACTCTTCATTTGCCATAATTTTGAGAAAAATTAATATTTCTTCTCAAAAATAGCACAGGTGCATCCTCTTATCATAAGAAACATGTATACGAAGTTTCATAATCATCCAATGACAGCTGACAACTGCAAGAAACTTTCCAAGTACAGATGTACATGTGCACTTCAGCTAAACGCAAAACTCATTCATAGGGATTTTAACATTAGAGTACCCCAGGGGTAGTACCCCCAGGTGGCATACCCACCCCCATATTTTTTATATTTTTTTTATATTTTTTCTAATTTTTCTAGATTTTTTTTTAACTTGCTAAACCAAAAACCCATTCATTTCCAGGCAGGGGACACCGACACCGACACCGACACCGACGACGACATCCTCTTTCCCCCTCTCACAATATCTCCCCTTTACTTCGTAAGGCGAGATAAAAACGGTATTAAATGGAAAGCCTGATTATAAATAATAAGATATGTCATAATAAATAGTAAATGACCTTGTAAAAATAGGTCTAGATCAGTCAGGACTCATGGTAGGTACCGGGTTCATCGCCAGTTGAAATTTGGAGACCTTAACTATGCTACTCAAGATGTATTGCAAAAACCTTGATCAAATAGTCAAGGTCGGTCATTTTCAATAGGCTTCTGATCCATCACCAGCTGAATACGTGATATGAGTTTAGAATTCCCAGGTGCAATCGTTCTTGAAATATCTTGTTAAAAAAAATGGACAGGGAGGCGGACGAACAGACAGATGGACAGAGAAACGCCGCTGACGACGACAATCACTGTCGGGGTTTGCACGCCAGATGTAAAATAAAATCGTAAGAATAGCAATAATGTTCTTGGTAATAACATTATATTGTCGAGGTTATTATTTGTGGACAGCGAAAACAGAGGACAGTGACGAAGGGTGATGTGGGAGTGGGGGCGGCAGTTCCTGCCCTCGCATTGCATATAGATTGAAATTAGTGACCAATCTTTCATCGGATTGAAAATATTCAATCTAATAGATTGAAAACGATAAAATGAATCTGTTTTAGACAGAAAATTCAATTAGTAGATTGAAATATTCAATCGAATAGATTGGTCACTAATTCCAATCTGATAGATTGAATTTTCAATCTAATTATTTCAGAGAGTACGCACTGCAGAGTCATCCCTCTCAGAGTCATCTTGATATTCATATCATCTCTAGTGGCGGCTCGTGTGACAAAACCGAACCATGACAGAGGGCGTATCCATAAGGACGAAGGCCAGCGTGTTATTAATAGGCTGTTCGAATAAAGGAGGTGTTCGGTTTGACCGTATTTTTTTCCTTAGTGTGTTGCGTTTATAAACCGAAAATATAATTTCCTCTCGTTTACTTTAAAAGTTATTAGCTTGAGAGAGAAAATACTGAATTTTCATATTCTTAATTTTCACCGAGAAGAGATTTGTCCAAAAAATATTACGAGTATTAGAAAATAAGCATTTGTTTGTTTTTGCGATTTTTGGCCATATTCTTGAAGGGAATTCCATTCATATATAAAATATGACACCTTTAACCAAAACGAGTCTTACATATCGAAATGCGGTGGGTTTGATCCAAAATGATACTGAAGAATCGTTTTGGTTAAAGGTGTCATATTGTCATGATATTGAAATATGCCAAAGCGCTTGTAATGCTCTGAAAGGGTGTAGTTCACCGCCATTCGGCACATGATTACTCATTTTGATAATTGTAACAGCTGCTTGGCCGAATGGTTACAGTGTCGGACTACAGATTAAAAGAAAACCAACATTTTGGTTCGAATCCCCAAATCCCCAAAAGAAAATCTTCATTTTTTCCTTTTTCTCCCATCTTTATCATTTTGGACTTTAAAGTTATATATAGACAGCGAATCCCTAACGCACATAATCCGTTATTTTATTATAATTCGTCAATAGAATTGCACACAAACAACTCCACACACAGTCAGTATTTGAATATTCTGACGATCCAGCGGAGCAAAAAATTAATTGTTATACATATATAATTTCGTCTTAGGGCAGCGGAAAGTTGTAACTATGAATTGAAAAGTTATAAGGTTAAACTTGCCTTATATCAAATGACCCTCAACAAGTGGTGACGCTTGCTTTCCCAATTGATTATGCATGTGCCAATATGTGCCAATGGCAACCGTATGAGAATATGAACCAGAATTTCCCATTTGACTGACCTCGTCGTCTGACAAAGAGTTAGGGAATACCTGAGCATTACGTCACAATTTACCGGCCGGATCGGAGCGAGACAATAGAGCGGCAGAGACCGACTCTGAAGGGGAAAATATCCATCTAAAGCGAACACCTCCTTTGTGACCTCAAGACCTCTCCGAATATGCCCATATTTGAGCAAATTACACCACAGGCAATGTGTCGTAAATTTCGTCCAATCTGGCCTTTTAAAGTCAGATGTTCGTTCCCGTGTTTGTTTTGACCGTTAGAGCGCCCCCACGTTATTTTAGCCCGGACTTCGAACGGATTGTTCTGAAGCTTTTTCTTCGCATCAACTAAAATATGAACGACGGAATATAACGAGATCCCAAGAAGGTGACCAAATAGTCTCACACATTGTCAGTTCATTGGCTGTTATGTTTAATAAACCATTCAAATCTTAGTCACACAGTGCACGGTCTCGCCGGGTTACGGAGTATACAGATCTGCATAACGAGGATGGATATTCTATGACAGTCTGCAACCACTAATACTTAACGTTGGCAGGTTTCACTTCTCTTAACCTTTAATCTACAATATCACTGATCGATGAAGTCTGGTATATCATGACAGGTAAGTGCTCTGTCAATATGGAATGGGTTGTTATTACGGCGACGAGTTCATTTCACATACTGGTTACGTAAGAATGGAAATCCGAAACGATGCATTTAAATATCTTTCAGTCGGAACAATACCTTCAAAAAATCTCTGGAAGCAATCTGTTACATGAAATCTCTCTAATAATCATATCTTTTTCATAGAAACGTCACGAAACTAGAGACAGCTCAACTATTTCACCTACCTCAGCATATAATCTTACTTACAGCTAAGTGCTACAATGAAATGAGGAAGAGATAACGGATGGAGAAACGAAGATGAGTCTGGCGAGTACTGGATGAAAGGAATAGAGTGAATACGGTATTGAGCGGAGTTAAAAAGTATTGAGCGGATCTATAGAGACTGTTTAACCCTATCAAAACTACCAAACTCTTCCCCAGGACTCGGGAGCATAATCCTTGGAGCAAATGGTCAGGGGTAAATTCATGATGGCGGCCATTAGGACCATGAGAAGCCGTTTTTCGATGTTTCTCGTCCAGTATTTGACATCCATGCTGCTCGACGAAGCATGAGTAGCATGAAACTAATTTATTTTAGCTGAGATCATGACTCTTTTTCGCATTCAACAGTTTTGAAAAGAAAAAGCTACGAGAAGAAACCATCGAAATATCGGTTGGAATAACTCCTGATATGGTCATTGAAAACGTATAAAATCAATACTAAACTAGCTATATACAGTATACATGCGCTCATCTCGAGGCCGTCCGGCCGAGCGCTGTAGATTGTAACACGTCGTAAACTTTCGCTTACCCGGCGACTGCATTCATGTCGTCACGGTTTCAAGAAAAGTGTTAACATAATTGTCTAAATAAAGAACTGACCATGACCAGAAAGTTGTCCATGGCCACTCACTCCTTCAAAAAATGCCTGTCCAAATTCCAATGTTTACGAAAAAACCGTTTTAACATCTTGTAGTTTCTCCGCTGAATTGCCATATTGCCTGTCGTGTCAAGGCTTAAGGTATCGTCGCTCATTAATATACGGGTCAGGGCTGTCAAAATTCACCCAAAAATCACATATGACAGATGAAGCAACTATGACGGCTGTGAAAAAAATGGACACGGGCATTGGGCGATGATAGTGTACACGATTGTAGTTGGATATATATTTTTTGATGGGTAAGTAAGTACATATATTCCATTTGAGGATCATTACAATCTCTTTACTTGGGTGAAACACATGTATGTGGGAATTGTATACAATGAAGTATTCACCCCCCCAATGAATTCACTAATGGTGGCTCACATGAACTCAATAAATATTGGTATGTGTCGTGGTCGCGCGCATATTCAAAACAAAAATCGAGTGTTGCATCACGGGGGATGAGCTGATGCTGGAATTGAATAATCATAATTAGTCACACCCATGCTTCCCCGCATGGCGCCTTTGCATTTATATATACAGGAAGATATCGGTATGGTATGATAGCCTTGATACTATATGTGAATGTGGAAATCGTGTAATCGATGAGAAAAATGTCTGAAAACGATTTCTCAGAATTTTGCACCGTTAACAATTAGAAGTGATATGACACCTTTTTTGTATTAATATGATCAAGAGAACATGCTTCCGTCAGCACACCCAATCAATTAATGTACCGTACTGATTGTTATTTAATTAATGATGGTTAATTAGGCGGCGTATGGGACTATATCGGTCTATTTATATTTCATGATGCCATTTAAGGGAAAGGCAACACGAAATCTGGAATATCAGTATTTATAGCTCTATACCTATACCGATCGATAGACAGTAAATGTATAAATTCCATCTGATGATTATATGAAGGCCGTGCCAAAACAAAACCTAGTGTAAACTGTCTCTCGCCAATCTATGCATTTAGTGCCTTTTATTTTATCAAATTGGGGGCATTTTGAGCCTATTTGCATAACCCTCCGAGCAGAAAGAAAAATCTTCCAAATTTCTGCTTTTCTGCGAGGAAAAGTCGGCAATAACTATTTTATTTCACATCAGATTATTATTTACTAATTCAACATGCGATTTTAAGGGAAGAAAAAACCCAGATTTTTTGTTTGAAAAATCTGTTGCAACATGGCAGTGTGACTAACGTCATAGGACCTACGAAGTAGGGTTTGATATAATTTAAGTGTGCACCTTGACCTAAGACATGTTTTTGCCAATTTCGAGGTTTCTAGGTCGCCTAATTAGGTCAGGAATTGAGTCGGAAAGTACATGACATTGACCTTGATCCAATTAAGTCAGGTCACACTGACATTGACCTAATTAAGCGCATTTCCATGGTCTTAAGAGGCATTAGGACATGGTTTTGCCAATTTCGAGGTTTATAGGTCACCTAAGTAGGTCAATTTTTCATCAAAAGTAGGTCAGAACTTGCTGGTAACAGTCCCCTAATGCACGTTCATGCCAAAAATCAAGGTTCTAATATCAACGGTTCTCCTATTTTGCCGGAGAAAGGATTCGGATGAACTGACTCACTCACTGACTCACACATTACCGGACAATTTGCAAATGAGAGCCTACTTCGTAGGAGCATGAGTAGTGTGACCAACGTCACAGCACCTACGAAGTAGGGTGAGGAAGATGACTTGGGGGTCCAAGCGTAATGTTATAGGTCACCTAGACAACTTGGGGGTCCAAGCGTAATGTTATAGGTCACCGAAGTAGGTCAAATTTTCATCAAAAGTAGGTCAGCTCAGAACTTGCTGGTAGCAGTCCCCTAATGCACGTTCATGCCAAAAATCAAGGTTCTACTGTCAACAGTTCTCATTATCGGACAATTTGCAAATGAAAGCCCACTTCGGAGGAAAATTCGCCCAAAAATGTTGAGTTGACGTCATATTGACGTCATCACAGCGGCAACCTTGGATTTGTTTACATTTTCTGGTAGAGATTAACCCAAGCGTATAGAGTGGTAAGTTTCAGCGGCCTGCATCAAGGCGTAAGAAATATATTTAGAGGGGCCGAAATGCCCCCCACCCAGGCCTGGACAGTCCCAAGAGGCCCATGCCAGATAGGGTTAACCTGGGAGAGCGGTACTCACTGCCCAGTTTCATCTCTCAGGTGTCACTACCCCTTGTATATGCTATACATCTCTATCCAGATTTTCTTCGGCCATGTATCCGGTTATTGTAGCTGGCAATTACTCTACCTGAAGCTATTTTTATCTGTACAACATGGTAGTGTGAGGACCTACGAAGCAGGGTAGGCAATTAGGACTCCGCCGCGAACTGAACTCTTGGAAATCCCCCCCCCCCCCCCCCCCCCCCCCACGCGCCCCTCCCAAGTTGAAATCATGCCTATATTAAGATGGGCACAGCCAAAGTCAGAATCACCAGTGATTTTCATCAAACATCACCAGATATTTTCATCAAAAGTAGGTCAGCTCAGAACTGGCTGGTAACAGTCCCCTAATGCACATTCATGCCAAAAATCAAGGTTCTAATGCCAATGGTTCTCCTTATTTTGCCGACGAAAGGATTCGGACTGACTGACTGACTGACTGACTCACTTACTCACTCACTCACTACCGGACAATTTGCAAATGAGAGCAGTGACCACAGTGTTGCTGGATCCGAAAATTCACAAGGTAATTATATGGCATAATACAGAAGCCTATACATGATCACGAAAGACATGTTTGTTAAGCGATATCAGTAACTAATTCGATCGTGAACTCATTAGTGTTCGGCAACTTTGGATTTCTATAATAGTGTTGGTAGTTTATCGTTTCAGGCCGCTCTTCGACAAAATTCAATTATTTTAGTTGATGTGTTGGACAGCGCTCGACTGGAGCTAGTGCAGAAAGCAATATGATATGATATGATATGATATGATATGACATTTCGGAGACCATACAGCGACATTATGCAGATATACAGTATTTCCAGACAGGGTAATGAACCGCCAGGGGAATCGAGTTACTGATCACTTCCAGGGTTTGGGAAATATCTTACTGACTGAACACCGAGGGCCAGACGGATATATCTTAATAATGACTTGTTCCTTCGGTAACTGATATACGGCTTCAGTTAAGAATTGTATCATGTCAAAGAGAAGAATTCATACTGGATTGTGAAAAAAGATCTGTTTTGGTCGGTGATCGGACGGGCGGTTTGTGACAAAGGGGGCGGGTATGTAACCAATGAGATTTAAACTAAGGTGTTAGAGCACCCAACTCCATATCTCTACACCAAGTGAATTCTCTAAATACCTGCGGGAATTACAAAAGAGAAAGAGGGTATAATTAAAGGATTCCTAACTAGGCAGGTCATCATTCGGATATAGGGCGTAATCAAATGATTCAGGACAAGGGAGGTAATCAGTCCGGGAGAGTGTGTAATCAAGGGATTCAGGACAAGGGAGGTAATCAGCCCGGGAGAGTGTGTAATCAAGGGATTCAGGACAAGGGAGGTAATCAGTCTGGGAGAGTGTGTAATCAAGGGATTCAGGACAAGGGAGGTAATCAGTCCGGGAGAGTGTGTAATCAAGGGATTTTGTAAAAGAGAGAGTTATCAGTCCGACAGATAGTGTAATAAAACCAGAATTATCCGCAAAAACTCATGGACAACGAAGTTTAAACGGGGAATGTGCAGAATGCTTATTCTGCAAAATACTAGTTGTTTGAATTATTTAATTGTGCAGGAATAATTGGCAAAGCAGATTTCGCAGGTGTAACCAGGTTCATACTCCATGTAAGGATCACGAGACAATGCATACAATAGCCAAGTCTGGAAAAACAATACGTCTATACTTGCGCCTTTTCAGCTGCACAAAGATTCAGACAATAGCTTCCTACATGAAGTATTTACCTGTAACCATTTGCTTCTATTTACCACCCGTTGTTGTTGTTTTTCTCTCAATGGACTAAGAACTGTCAGTGTTAACGTGTGTCAACAATGATGGCAAAGAATGAAGTCGACCAGCCAAGGACGAGCTATAGCAATCGAGTATTACCCGGTTCCTATGTGATGAAAGGGGGGGGGGGTGACATATGGTGACAGCCATGCAGTTTTGATGGTGGAGGAAGCCGGAGCACCCTATGTGCTAAGCCTCACATCCGGAGCTTCTATAAAAAAAACCTAATCACATACTAAATAAGGACACTATAGGCAGATTTGGTCAGAAGAAAATCATTTCATGCGATTGCATTGGATTAAAATCGCCAGTTGTCAGTCAATTACATCGAGTAGGGTCATTGGTTACGTAACTCTCTGTATATCGGTTGTGACCGTCATATACGAGGCAACACAGAGGAAAGCTGAAAAAATCCCACAGAACGGAAGAGTGTTTAGCCAAAGCGGGCGTATACGACTCCATCGAAAAAAAAAAGTTTTTTTACAAGAGAGGTTATCAGTCCGAAAGATGGTGTAATCAAAGGATACGGTACAAAAGATGTTATCAGTCAGACAGTGGTGTAATCAAGAATTCGGTACGAGAACAGAGCGTAATTAAAGGATTCGTGACAAGGGAGGTATTAGACCGACAAAGGGCAAGGTCAAATGATTCGTGACAAGGGAGGTAATCAGACCGACAGCGGGCGTGATCAAGGATTCGTGACAAGGGAGGTAATAAGACCGACAGAGGGCGTCATCAAAGGATTCGTGACAAGGGAGGTAATCAGACCGACAGCGGGCGTGGTCTAAGGATTCGTTAAGGCACTCAGACCGACAGAGGGCGTGATCAAAGGATTCGTGACAAGGGAGGTAAAGGGCGTAAACAGTTGCTACAGCTTCGAAGAAAGAATGTTCTCATTCGATGGCATGTAGGCCTATTGCGGGTTGATAACTTGCACCGTGCTGTAGTTTGCTTGGTAAAACAATGAATGAGCATGCACAAAACGTAAATTAAATTTACTCACCACTGCTTTATTTCTTCTTCTGAAACTGGAATAAGAAAAAAACGCTGATATATATTATTTGGATAACGAAAGTTACAAATAATGTGTATAGGCATCTTCGTTACAACAAGTCAATTTCTACGCTCACACTTCAAACTAGCCTTGGTATATTAACCCACCAGTCGTCTTCAAATGAATACTGCAATTTTATAAATAAATAGTAGCATTTAATAGTATTAATAACACTCGGATATCACCCATTCGAATCAAATGACGCATGCGTACATTCCGATCTTTCGTTTTCACAGTGTTTGCTATTTTTTCCTACTTCTGAAGGCCTACAGTCAAACCTGCAGTAACGACTTCCTTTATGGAGTGACCACCTGTGTTTAAGGGCCATATAGTATGAAAGTATAGTATAAAAGTCTCTCAATGAATCTTCCATGTTAAATTACCTTCATTAAAAGACCACCCGTCTTTAGAAACAATTTTATCGCCAGGGTAATCTCTCAGGCAGGTTTGACTATTCATCCACTTATATTCAGAATTTCAGTTAATTATTCTCTTCGTAGTCAATGAATGACAACACTAACCAGTAGTTCGCGGTTCTTTGGGGACTCTCATAATCATAACAGTATATCGCGTTGTCTAACAAGTAGACCACTGGCCCCAGGGTTAATTCGGCGAGTACACAATCCTGACCATCGACAGTATAGTACATGTATATAGCCGTCGGCTATATAATACTACCGTCAATATACTCACTGACAATAGTTCGAATTATGTAGAAGAATCTTGCTCCAGGCCCATATGCAGTAAATTAATACATGGTTTTCCGGAAATTCATGAAGTGACAATTAACCTAACAACCATAGCCTGTATGAAATGTATAAACATGTCTAGGACAGGGACTCATCTACCGGCATAATTACTCCAAGATTAAGTAATCCTATAGAATTGCTGCAGATTGGTTTGGCTGATTCATCTTTATGCCTGCGAAAGAACTTTCGAAAATGACTCTAAAATGGAGTGATGATGCCATTATTCGTCAGCTTTCATAAAAATTAGAATTGTGTATAACTTTCTATTATAGGGATAGAAGAAGCCCGCTGGTGTTTTATTCCTGTCGATTGACCTCGTCAATTCTGTACCATAAATTTATATTGGTGAATAAACTCAACTGATGTTTAGAATGACACTTTCTTGGTGAAGCACCGATAATATGGTGTTGGATGGGCGAATCCAGTGTGGAATTCGAACCTGTAACCTTCAGAGCGAACCCTGAAGAAAGACGTTCTGATATCGGGATTGATAGATATATGTTACATTCCGTTCATGGCGATGTGGTACCAGAGCTGCACCTTGAACAACGCGGTCGTCCATGAGAGGCGTTTCGCATTCAGGCCCAAAGACTGGTAGAAGGCAGTCATGATGTATAAACAGTCTTTGGGCCACAGATTCGAATTCCCCACGGAGATCACTCATTCAGAACTAGTATCCACACTTTACCCAGTCCGAGCTTCACCTAATCCTTCAGTCACGACGGCTGATAACTTCTGACAGGACAATCTGTCAGTAATCTGTCAGAAGTTAACCCAAGGACAATCGGTCAGAAGTTATAGAAAGCTCGAACTACACCTTACCAAGAAAGTTTTAGTTTAACATGCTGTGGGCCCCGTATCCGTCATCTTTACAGATTTATCCAATAACGAACTCGAAATGCGTTTGGTCATCTCAAACTACCGCTGTCAGAACATTTCACATTTGGAAACAGCCATAATAAATGGAAAATAACCTCGGAATATTTCGAATGCAATGCGGCGCTATGCCAAGGGGGTAACATAGTCTATATTATCAATTGACTGTGTGTGTTATTGCTCCAATAGGGCGAAAACGGCCAGCTTACATCATCGTTAAGTAACCATGGTAACCGCCCATATTGGCCGAGCCTGTATTGTCCTAGTTGTAACCGGTTTCGATTAATTAAATGTTATGCATCGTTCCCATTCGTATTTAACCTCCAAACAGGTTTATCTCCCCCTCTGCCAGTCGAGCGACTGACAGAAGGGGAGATAACCCTGTCTGGAGGTTGATTCGTATTGCCTTGATATTGACCATCGGGTAGCCGCATTGGCCCTCGCTCTGTGGCCTCGGGCCAGCACCAAGGCAAATATGAACAATAAATATCATATAGATATTGGACCCACCTGTCCTTGAGCGAACAGGGTAAGCCGGTTGTCGTGCCAGCCGACAGATTTTAGAGATCGAACACGAGGCAATGATTATCTCACGGCTCAAAGGAGACACTGTAAAACATTGTTCTGAGGGAAACCCTTCTGTGCTATAAATAATGAGCCAATGACAAAGCTCGTCTTAATTCAACTGGCGCAAGTCGAGGACCAATCACTGGAGGTGAGGCGGTTCACTGCCACTGTGCAGTTTTAACACAGACAATGGGGACAGCCATCACCAAAAAAGGCGAAGAAGGTATCACCAATAAATGGTGATAAGTTAAAGCCATCATCATATTCCATCGTCGCCATTATATGGGCGTCATCTGCAGTCGTTGTTCATCGTCATTTACTGGTGATGACCATGCCCCATCGCCAATAAATGGCGATGACCTGAAATCTACATTCAACGCTCGTCGCCATTTATTGGTGATCACCAGGTCCTATCTCCAATAAATGGCGATGAAATGACCTCGTCATCATTTGTCCGCACCAATGAATGGTGATGACAAAGCCTCGTCACCGATAAATGGCGATGGGCCATCACCATTTTTCTGACAGTGAATACCTAACTGACAGTCCTACAATGTAGGGGTATAACACTGCCGCCTTTGCAGCAAGGTTATTAGAATACCGCGAACTCGTTAACATAAAACTTCGTGCTTTAATTGACTGGGTTGAACACGATATGACACGCCCCCTTCACCTATATATGCACGCATCACAAAGTTTCTTGGTTAGTCTCAAACCAGCCATGTATCTAAGTCACGGTTTAATTGCGACCGTTCATGTCAAACTAATGGACACAGATATATTATAAACGATGGAAAGTGATACTTTGATGAATTCAGGGATATAATTAAGGCGAAAATGCATGAATGCTTCCGAGACAATGGCCGTGGGCTGGTTTATATGTATACATTCAGAGAGCAATGGGCATGTATTTGGATCAACGCCAGTTCCAAGACAAGGAGCCGGGAAGCCCAGGTGGCAGACTATGCCAAAAGATAAATCTCATGTCGTTTGCGAGTAACGGTTAACAACACGTTTTGGCACCAGATACAATTCTCGGGTATCTGCATATATCCTCTAGTTACAGAACGAACTGACAGAGCGTCCTTAAAAGCGACTGAGAACTAATCAAGCCGAACGTTGTTTAATGTTGCCGGGTCGAAAGGGTCTAACTATTGCAAAATCTTGCGGGAAACGAAACGGTGTCCCTCTCGTTCAAGGCTTCAAATAGTATACTCATTACTTGATTGTGTTTATTTCTATCTTTATAGCCCCGCTCAGCAGCTGACGTTAACACGTTTTCAAAGCGATTGGTTCTGGTTCCAGTTTGTTCTCGTTCTAATTTATAGCGTGTTTCTGTCTCATTTGCGTACACTTCGCCATCGACAAGATGGCTTGCGAATCATGTGTCGCCATTATTGCGTAGATCTGATAAATTACAGGCGTTTAATACTACTTCTGAAACATATATTGTCTGAGCTTATAAAAGATACAGATATGAATAATTTCCGTATCATCCAAGAGGTGTTGTAGGTCTGTAATTTTGAACAAGGAGGACCGCACATGACTCAAAAATGGCGGGGTACGTTGGCGTTACGTCGGTAGAGTTTAGCTGATTGGCTGACAAAATCCCGTGGTGTTGATCTCGGGGGAATTCCCTCATATAGTTGCCGAAAGTAGGCTGAAAATGGATACACACGATCCCAGGGTCAGTTTTACCGCATAAAGATGACCCAGATGGTTACAGATTGTTTCTGTCTGTAACCGTTAGCGACGCTGTAAACAGGTTAGAGAGAACTACCTCTCTAAAATGGAGGTAAAAATATCGCTTTGTTTAATAACCTCGGTTGGAATCTAACTCACGCACTACAAACTGATACATCATGCCACCCATTTGAACCAAGGGTGATCCCCCTATAGCCCAAAACGTTCATTCTAATGGCTTTTTTCTACTACTGCCCGACTGCGCATGCGCAGATTGACTCCAATGTCCAGTTACCCGAAGTGACCGTTGACGTGGATGTGATCTCGCACGGGAAGTGACGTCATCTCCACGTGACAACAGCCTCAAACCCAATGCTAGGAGATTTTCCGTCTTACTACTCAGTTATCAAGCAAAATCTAAATGGGTGTGAAATATTCATAGGATCCCGGGCTTGTGAATTTATTGGCCGTGAGATCGATAAGCTATCTCAGTTTATTGCATGTCTTAACATATATGAGCCTCCTTTTTTTATGCAGCTGATGACTTTGCCGAGTCACCTTCAACAAAATAAGTACGCCTCAATTTTTTATTTTTTTTATTATTTTTGCCTATATATTTTTCTATGGAATTTTATATATATTTTTTTCAATGGAACAAAATTGGACGAAGTTCACATTTTTAGCACCAACGTCTCCCGGTACATCATTCGGAATAGAGAAACACTGCTATTCGCATAACCTGTTTCAAAACAACCATGCCAAATTTCGATTTCCCGTGATAGATAGTTTTCAAGTAATAAACTGGTTCCTCTATTCAACTGAAGAAGTCAAATGTAATTAAAGTGATAAACTGCCGTATTATCAATTTATTAGCCATAAGCCATTACAGGTCCTGTCCAACAGTTCTAAGTGATTGGTCTCTATGCAGAGTTGCAACATGGATAAATTATTATACAAAATATACATAAAATAGCTTCTGTACATTTAATTTAACAAATACAATCCATTAACTGTTTTCATCTATCCATAGCATGATAGATATATTTTCCGAGACTTTCTCGGGGTTTTTTTTTGGTTCAATGTTTTCATTAAATTGGTGAATTTGCTGAGTATAGCCTGTAGTTCATGTTCTACAAACGTTTGACAGCAGGTATTTTGATCGTGGCTCACCGTCAAGAGGACACACAAGTATAAAGTGGAATTCATTTTCTACATCAATCGCATCTCTTGCATAATATATGAACTGTGCATCAATGCACTCTTAAAGCCCAAGTCCCACTTAGGCGAATTCCTTTACGAAGCTTGACGATTTAAGATCGTAAGTATTGGTAAGATTCTCGCAAGCTATTCGTAAAGACATTCGCCATGATTCGTAAGCCATCGCTTCAATTCGTAAGAAAATCATCGCCACGGTTTTATCGCCGCGTCAATTTCAAAATGTTCAAAAAATTCGCCAAGCAATGCGATTTTGCCTTAAATCTCAAATATTCGTAATTTTATCGTAAGTCGTCGAAACTACGTTGTAATGCATCGTAATTAAGTCGTAATTTAATCGCCTTATTGGTAACAGTTCCGTTAATAATCGTCAAATGAAAAATAAATACTAATAGTTACGATAAAGCCCAAGTCCCACTTAAGCGAAGTTGTTTACGAAACTTTGCGATGTATTGGTCGTAATGTTTCGTAATAAATCGCTTTACAAAAACCGGTTTCCCGTCATTTGGGGCGAATAGATACGACATGTTTTACGAGTAATTACGACTGTTTGCGATGCAGTTACAAAGAAATACGATACTTTTACAACAGTTAGCGATATTCGCACCTAAATTTAGGCGAATCAGTGCGATACAGTTGCGAATATGTGCGATGTATTTGCGAACATTTACGAAGTGCATACGACTACTTGCCATTATTTCACGATGTCTCGCGAAAACGTACGAAGGTTTTACGACGTTTTTGCGACGTTGTTATGACAGTTTGGGTAAAATGTTTACGATTACTTCGTATACCATCGTTTCCTGTCGTAAGTTATCGTAACTATTAGTGTTTATTTTTCTCTTGACGATTATTAACGGAACTGTTACAAATAAGGCGATTAAATTACGACTTAATTACGATGAACTACAACGTAGTTACGACGACTTACGATTGTTTACGATAAAATTACGAATATTTGAGACTTAAGGCAAAATCGCATTGCTTGGCGATTTTTTTGAACATTTTGAAATTGGCGAATGTCTTTACGAATAGCTTGCGAGAATCTTACCAATACTTACGATCTTAAATCGTCAAGCTTCGTAAATGAATTCGCCTAAGTGGGACTTGAGCTTTACTTAGGAAACGATTGTATACGAAGAAATCGTAAATATTTGACCCAACCTGTCATAACAACGTCCTAAAAACGTCGTAAAACCTTCGTACGTATTCGCAAGACATCGTGAAATAATGGCAAGTAGACGTATGCACTTCGTAAATGTTCGCAAATACATCGCACATATTCGCAACTGTTTCGCTCTGATTCGCCTAAATTTGGGTGCGAATATCGCTAACTGTCGTAAAAGTATCGTATTTCTTTGTAACTGCATCGCAAACAGTCGTAATTATTCGTAAACATGTCGTATCTATTCGCCCCAAATGACGGGAAAACCGGCTTTTGTAAAGCGATTTATTA
>JAVTVY010052380.1:0-25891 GCA_036873755.1 Hanleya hanleyi
ATCTTGAATTTGCCAGTGAAATCTTGTCATCATTATTTTTCGGTAACTACTTCATGGATCTTTCTCAAATTTGGTACACCGGTTCCCCTTTGGGTCTAGTTGTACAACATGTGTACTTTAGTCCAATTTGAGTATCCGATATGGCCACCAGGCAGCCATCTTTGATTTCCCCATGAAACTTTATTGCGATTTCTCAATAACTACTGCATAGATCTTGCTCAAATTTGGTAAACAGGTTCCACTTGGGGTCTAGTTGTGCAAGATAGCTTTTGTAGTCGCATTCAAAAATCCACATCTTGGATTTCCCAATGAAACATTATCGCGATTTCTCAGGAACTAATGCATGGATCTTTCTCAAATTTGGTACACAGGTTCCCTTTAGGGTTTAGTTGTGCAAGATACATTTTCTGCTTCGATTTAAAAATCCAATATGGCCACCAGGCGGCCATCTTGTATTTCCATATGAAACTTTGTTATCGTAATTTCTCGGGAAGTACTTCATGGATCTTTCTCAAATTTGGTACACAGGTTCACCTTGGGGTCTAGTTGTGCAAGATATCTTTATGATCTGTTTCGAAAATCCAATATGGCCACCAGGCAGCCATCTTGGATTCCCCCATGAAACTTTATCACGATTTCTCAGGAACTAACTGCATTCATCTTTCTCAAATTTGATACACAGGTTCCCCTTGGGGTCTAGTTGTGCAAGATACCTTTTCTGGTCCGGTTCGAAAATCCAATATGGCCACCAGGCGGCCATCTTGAATTCCCCATGAAACTTTGTTATCATGAAATCTCAGGAAATTACTGCATGGATCATTTAGTGTTCAGGGGGGACAACACAAGTTAGAAACTCATCTATTGCAGTTCTTTAGTAAAAATTTCTTACAGCTGCTTTCTCCAGTTACAGCCAGATGAGCTACAGTGCCGTGGCACTATCTTTTTGGGTGGTGATCAATTTCTTTAAAGAGACTGATTGAATTTTATCCAATAATTCCGTGGAATTTGATAAACTGATTCAGAATTATATTATTTCTGTATATCAACTCAATACATGTTGTTTATTATACATCATTTTATACCTTCCACACCATGCATCAATACATATATCGAGACTGAAAACATCCCAAAAATGTTGTATTACCCTGGAGTATCATCATGGTGGAACTTAGAAAAATAGTCAGATTGGAGAAAACCTATTTTGTATCTAAGACAATTATCTACACATATGTCATAAAAATCAGAACATCTAGCCTATTTTAGCACTATTTTAACGGAATGATGTCAAAATCGGGTAAATTTTATCACTTTTGGCCAATTCAGTAGACTTCAATCTTGATGTTATCTGAAGTTGCAATTTTGAATTCCGTCATCCAACATTTTGAGAGAAAAAATCATCATGACACCCATTTGTAACTTTTTTAGAGCATTACTTGACATGCAATAATACTGTTTTGTTTCAGAGGCTAGAGCGGGAGTACAATGCCAAGTGTAATTTAGGAAAGCCAAAAGTTGCTTTTAGAGAGTCACTTGTTTCTCCATGCGAGTAAGTATTTGCTCATACTGATATAACGGTTCTATGTGATCACAAATTGCCATGAAACAAATTATAATATATTAGTTAAAGAGATCTGCAAACGTTACTTCGAGAAACCTGGAGCCATCCCAGGTAACCTTTATATACCCTGCTGTGGTAGGAAAAACAATACTTTTGTTGAGTTTATGTCTTGAACTGGAAACTTTTTAAAGCCTGACCTCGGTTTTATAAAAAAAATTCCAGTGGAATTTGATCAGCTGATTCAAAATGATAGCATTACTTTATGTCAACTAAATAGGAGTTATCCAAACTGGCCAACTACCGACCATCAAATGTCATTCACCGCCAACAACCAACTCAGAATATTATACATACGCCAAACAAACCCAAATCTTGCAGTTTCTGACGAGATCCAATTAGGATCAATACCAGTCAGACTTTGAAAGTTTCCAGTCCAAGACATTACTCCAGCAAAGTATTGTTTTCCATCCCACACCAGGGTACGTGTAGGCTACCTGGGACGGCACATCTCTTCGGTGTAAATAAGTTAAGTAATATACATTATACTCTTACTGTTTTGATACACAAGATGCTCGTGTATTGACGGTAGGCCTGGCCAACAGTAAAATTAGTGTGTTGATTACAGAAGAGGCTTCCGTGATATACTCTTAGACTAATAATTCAGTCACATACATGAAATTTCACATCTACACATAGAAGTAATCAGTCTTCGCTGCATTCTGATTGATTAGACAATTCAGGTCATTCGACTTGAGCTGGTAAATTCCAGCAAGCCTGTGTGTCATGTGTGTGGACATTTAATATCAATGGAAATGCCTTGGTTGGCAAAGAGACTAGTCTGTCCTAACTAGATGTTTTTCTTTCCCAGGTTTGATTATATACATAAGAAGCAGTCTGGGGGTCATGGTCAATACGGACGAGTTATAGGAATCATGGAGGTAACAAGATGCATGTGTGGTTTTCATAAATACCATAGCTATTGGGGTACTATTCGTCATATGTAAGGAAAACACAATAGGTGACTACATGTAGGGAACCTTTGTTGAACCTGGAAAAGCTACCTGACAAGCTGTATTGCACACGGTGTTCCTGGTTTGAAGATCCTTACATGACGAACTGCCCCTATTGGGGGAATCCAATCTGTGCGAGAACAAAAGAATGGCTGTTTAATTTTCCCTCCCTCCGCTGACTGACTGGGGGCAAGATTTGTATGCTTTAACATTGCCGAAGTTTCATTTTGGTGAATACATTCGTTTCTGTCCGTGGAAAAATTCTGAAACTTTCATATGTTCTATGAAAAGAATATAGTCACCAAATACATGAAAAAAGCAGCCACCTGGAATATTTAGTTATAGTCCGAGCTTTCAAAATACCGAAAAATCAAGCCACTTTGAAGATGTTATTGTCCCAAAGTTCAGGGTTTATATGGGTCCTGGATTCCCTTGATTTCCTTGAATTCTGAGAAAATAAATTCCAGGACATGGAAATCCTTGAATTCTGACAATATTTGTAAAGAGTCCTGGAAATTTCCTTCAATTTTTACCCCTCAGCCCATAGGGCTGTGGGGTCTTGTCGTTGCCATGTACGTACGTCCGTCCGTCCTAGCGTCCGTCCTAGCGTCCGTCCGTCCTAGCGTCCGTCCGTCAACATTTTCTTGTCCGCTAAATATCTGCAGATCTATCAAGTCGGGCCTGACCAAACTTTGGGGAGAGCTTCCTGACAGATGAAATGATTAGATTTTCAGATGGCTATGATGATGTCATGATTTAAAAAAAAAAAAATTATTATTTATTGATGGCTTAGCTTCTGCACTGTTATCTATGCCCATCAACATGTTCTTGTCCGCTGAATATCTGCAGATCTATCAAGTCGGGCCTGACCAAACTTTGGTGAGAGCTTCCTGAATGTTGACCGATGAAATGATTAGATTTTCAGATGGCTATGATAATTTCATGATTTGTAATTTTTTTTAATTTTTTAATTTATTGATGGCTTAGCTTTTGCACTGTTATCCATGCCCATCGGCAACCCTTGGTTGCATGTTTCGTTGTGAATATTGAAGGTTCCCTGATACAAGAAAGCCTGGTCCATTCATGATTCTCATTGAATGAAGGACAACATTTTTCTTAAATTTTGCTATTAAATCATTCTATTCTACATCATATGATTTATTCTAAAACTTTTGCATGAACCATATTTGTGTCCACACATTTAACTGGTACAACATAATGCTTTAATTTTTGACACCAAACATGTTACTGTACCTTGGAAATTATGTAAAACGAGTGATTAGGAGAGCCCATTTTTAGCCTGACTGTGTGCAATTTTGAATCAGTTTGCATACCTGGAGCTTATGCCCCCCCTTTCCCCCCCCCCCCAAAATAATGATAAGGGTGGGCCTGTGTCAATAAGTGTGTTTACTTGTTATCACACTTGTGCAATGCATAAATTGCCACTGATAAAGTTACACTTCCTTACATGCTGTAATCCCAGCACACCACTCACGTGAAACCGAAGTCTGTTATATACGGTATCCAGGGATTTTTTGCAGGTTCCGATCCCAAACTCCCAGTTCCTTTTGGTAATTCATTATTGAGGGTCCAATTTTTTAAGTGAATTTCGGCGCAAAGAGCCTGTGATCAATCACAAAACAGAGGTTTATTAACATGAAATTCAATACCCAGCCATGCAATCGGATCGATATTGAGGCTTCCAGAAGCTTTTTCTAGGAGTATTTCCTTCAGAAATCCTTTCAAATTGAACAACAACACTTTTTTGTTTCATTTGAGTTTTGGGTGCCCATATGTTTTCCAAAACTAAACTGGCTCTAGATGCAGCCCTGATCCTACTTGACTAAAAAAAAACAGGCTGAGGGGTCCACGCACCTTTTAGGTGCTTGCCTGCAATTCATGTTGGTTTTGACGTTGATATGTCAGAACCATACCCTATCAACAATATTAAATCAATCGTTGGATGGTACGTTTATTTAACTAGCTGACGTGTTTTTGAGAACGGGATAATTCTAAATAGACAATTACATCCATTAGAAGCCGAATCTAGAAACTTTTCTTAGAAAAACTACATCAAATATGCATTTTATCTAATTAATCAAGAATATACCTACGATCGTTATGTAAAACGAGGTTGCCTTTTAATGGCAAGATGATATTTATATGTGAAAAGGAAGAATTTCGATGATTTTAAGACGCGTGAATATGACCTGTGTGGAAATGATGATACAACATACGGCGGAGTGAGATCTGACTATCGCCGGAGTCAATAATAATATGATACAATTACCGCTGGAGTACCACTGTCTCTTATTGGCCGAGGTAAATGAATGTACCGTCCTCACTTAATATTGAATCCATCTAACAAATGAAAAAGATACTATTTTAAAACGAAATCCACTGAGTTAAACACACCATTTACACTGCGAAAAATATTGTTGTTTTAACATGGCTAAAATGGCTTCAACACAAAATGTTTTGTGTTGAAATCAACATGGTTTTGTGTTAAACTTAATATATCAACACAAAATTGTGTTGAGTTCAATACAAATTAGTCTTGATTCTTACACAATTTGTGTTCTTTTCAACACAATTCTGGTGCTAAAATGGCTTCAACACAATTTCTTTCGAAGTGTATGGTCTGAGATCTAAATCTGGCTTGAACCACAATCTTTATGCCCAATAAAAGGACGTTCTAACCCTAAGAAATCATCGTCAGAATTTCACCAAATTTTGCATGGATGTACCTTGGAAATATACAAATTCAGTTCGATAAAAAAATTACTAAGTCATCGAACTCACTTTCAAGCTCATGACGCCACCTATGGGGCGTTTTTGTCTAATTTGTAAAAAAAATGATGAAATTTAAATTGTACGATTTTGCTCCAAAAAATTTCACACACCACCGAATATCAATGGGCGTTACTCATGTTCACGTGGTCTTTGTCTTTCAGACTGGACCATTTCCATCTGAATTCAATGACAATTTGCTCATGGAATTGTCGAACTGTTCAAGCCTATAGCTAATTATTCCCATCCAATAATGGGGTCACGGAACTCGTTTGACTTCTAACATCGTTCGACGCAGATTTCCTCTAAAAGTGGCCGGAAATCATTTGACGTTGCTATGGCGTGTGCTGTTAGCAGCGTGATCAAAGGGAGACTACCTAATGCAACGTCATTTGACATTCGCGCTATAAATACATGCGCGACGTTGTGCGCATCAGCAAAGGTGAGGAACGTCTTTAAACTAAATCCACGGAGTTAAACACACAACTCGTCATTTATGGTCTGAGGTCTAAATCTCGCTTGAATCACAATAGTTGGGCCGTATCATCGCCTGGAACAGTTCTAAACATAAGGCCTACCAAAGAAAGCCAGTCATTATCAATGAGACTAAACTCGCACATGCTATACGCTGACCATACATGTATGTTGACCTCAGGCCGCTGCCCAGCATATTAACTTTCGTCCAATCAGACACAACCGTAGGTGTTCAGCCGAACGTGACTCCGCCAAAAAAGCTGAATTTCGCTCTCTTTCAAAAGTGTTTTGACGTAATTTCTCATATTTCTTTCACAAACACAATTACATGAATTTTTCAGGTAAACCTTTGTCTTTCTGGTGAGGGGTAAATAAATGTTTCATTGGTAATGCAAGAGGGTGAAATCAATCGCCTTCTGTAGACCTATGCTGTCGATCAAGTCGTTCTCCCATTCGTTTAACATGGAGAAGGGATTCCCACTACTACTTCGTTTAAATCGAATTAAGATCCGCCGAATAAAATCATAAATTACATTAATTTGTACCATAGGGAAGGTGATATATTGTAGAAACTTTGTAGGGGTAAATACGTTTGGGGGAACCTAGTATATTTATTCAGATATAGCAGTTTATAATCGGACCTCCCATCTCGAACAATGCTAAATTTGGACCGGCTGGAGAGCCGTACGTGAGCCGGGACTGGGTTTCTTGCACATGCCGTGGTGAGTAGGTCTACTAGCTATGATATTTACCATTTCGTATTTATTTTCAGTCATTATGTTATTATTGTCTCGTCATATTGTTCGCATCACTGCTTTGATCTTCATCATGACGCTAACCTAGTGAGTTGCCACCTATCTTTATTACCTAATTTTTCCATAAATCGTGTAGTTTAAACAACTCAATAAACTCAGAAATTGTTATCTATTACGGTATTTCTTGTTCAGAAACGCTTAATGGTGCTCTGAATAAATGCTCTCAAATTGTTTGAGGGTTATCCGATACCTAGACTGTATCTGACGGATACACATTGGCAACATTCTCACGGCGTCAGATTGTATACCTCATACTGTCAGAAATATCGCTGTTTCACCGACAGTTTAGGGGGTTACAAACTCTGACACAGGGGAGAATGATTCGCCACACAGACCGGGAAATTACAATGCTGACGAGAACACCTAGGCCAATACACGAGTTGGCACGATGGAGCGTAAATGTCGAGGATAGAATTAGTGATGATCATGGCTATGTCTGCATGGTTACCATATAGTAAAGTGGCCTGATCGTGTACATAGACAAACGCAATTAGAGATTAGATCCTCCGGCGGCAATCATATCTTCGAGACATGCTCCTCCGGCGGTATTTGTACCATATACGAACATGCATGAGCTAGAAAAACTAACATTGACCGAAGTAGATTGAACTAGTTGAAACTGCAAGCTATCAGCCTGCTGTTAAGGAACTACTCTTCATATATCTATAACTTACTTGGCGGATGATACACAAATAGATGATTTTTTAAGCATCTAATCACTGTTATATTGCAATATAGCTCTTAATGTCAGATAAAATGAATTGTAATTAAAAAATAATACAAGGACGAGTTGAAAATTTCACACGAATTGCTAACACGTCCCCTTGAGAACATTTTCTCATTAAATTTTCGAGTAGTAAATACGTGAAAACTACCAAAAAAATGAAAAATCTTAACTTACTTAGCTTCTCAAATTTGTAATTTCCCTCCGGCGGAAGTTCACCCTCCGGCGGAAGTTGGAGCAGCCGTTTGGTATGCAGGGTGTGAGTACTACCCTCGATCATTGATGTGTTTTGCCATGGCAGCTATAGGTCTGCAGAGATGATGATGCCAAGGTCCTTGTGTTCAGAGATCTTCTTCAGATTGAGAGTATAAGTTTACGTAGTTGAGGGCCTCACATATGCACAATACTATTCATTTAATGTCAAGGCCATTTTCATTTGATTGGTTGTTTAGCATGACCTGCCCTCATCTATATTTTGAGGGCAAAGAATTGTAATCGATGAGAGATTTATATTCTCATGAGTAAAACTTAATCATTTTCTTCGTATTCGTATACAATTGGTTTGCAATCTAATAATTAATAATAAATAATTATAGCATGTGTATTTAAAAAATCAAGGTCATGCTAAACAACCAATCAAGTGATATTGGCCGAAGGAAGAGTAACCACTGGGCAGTCCAGGCTTTTAGCTTGTCTAAGTCTCCCTGTAGGAAGTGGCAGTCCTCAATACTCAGAATCTGACGATAAATCTTGGTGTCATCCACAAACAAGTTGTGACATGTAGGGATGTCATTCACATAATACTAAAGAACAAAGAGAATAGGTCCCAGGATGGACCCTGATGGACTTGCTAACAGCTTTGACAGCTTACATCACAACACACTTTCACAATATACCCACTACCTTAGGAAGTGGGTTTCTTTTCCTCAGATCCGTGATCCCACCCTCTGTATAAATTTAGCATCCACTTAACTAATAACTCTATAAATTTTCAAGTTTCATTGTGATGCATTTCCATACCCTCTGAAATGAGCTCCTACTTTTCATAGTCATCTTTGTCACATATTTGCTACTACAATTACTGATTGCCAGTAGTACATTGTATTTTGTGCTAGCAGGAAATGGAAGAAATACTACCACGTCACCGCTTTATTCAAGCCTTTCCCCGACGAAGATTGAGGATACGAGAGAAAGGAGATCCAATCAAGCAGGCTCGATATGAGCGGATTATGGTGGATGGCGATGTCCTTGGGTAAGAATGACCTTCTCTGACACAGGCCCATCAATTACGTCTCAAGTACCCAACATCTACACAAATATGAACCCCCATATTAGAGCTCTGACCTTTAAGAAACCTTTAAACTCACCTAAATCTGGGTGAATTTACCTCTGTTGAAGCCTAATTTCACCAGATATCACTTATATCTGTGAATTTCTAGATGTCCAGGAATAATTGAGAAGGCGGGGGTGGGGGGGGGGGGGAAGATTTTTCCTGTATTTCATAATATTTGGACCTTTCCTTCCAATTTTATAGGAACAGTTCAATTTTTATCCCAAAGCAATTTGCGGGTATTCTCTCTGCACATGTAAAAGTTCTCACGTTTTCTCTTGCACACTAATGAGGAAATTCATATAACAGAAGAGTCAATCATTTCTTCTAATATTGAAAAGGAGAAGGAATCACGCTTAATTTCATAATATTGATCAGATGACTATTATGTGCTGTTGCATGAATTCAATCCCGCTAAGCACGAGTTACCAGGATGGTCATCAGAATTCAAATGAGAAATTGAAGAATTATTTATCATGTATTCCAGGTATGTGCCCAATGATGATAACCATGTGGGTGTGTACATAGGAGCCCATGCCCTCACTCCAGACCATAATTACTTTGAAATAGAAATATTGGACACCGGTTTAATTGGAGCAATAGGTAAGTACATATTAACTCTATGTATTGACATGATTCAGTCTAAAACTTACTGCATGAAGTAATTCCTCAAATAAATCGATCACCCTAGTGGGAGTTGATTACCTGCGATTTTTGGAGAAATATATGATCGCAAGTTGTAATAATTCAATACCCCTGATTTTCCTACGAAATAGACTACAGATTGCAAATTGTCCGGCTATCAGTGAGTCAGTCCATCCGAATCCTTTCGTTGGCAAAATAAGGAGAACCGTTGACATTAGAACCTTTGGCATGAAGGTGAATTAGGGGACTGTTACCAACAAGTTATGAGCTGACCTACTTTTGATGAAAATTTCTGGTGATTCTGACTTGGGCAGTGCCCACCTTATTAATATAGGCAGGATTTCAACTGGGGGTGGGGATTTCCAAGAGTTCAGTTCGCGTCGGAGTCCTAATGCCTACCTTACTTCATAGGTCATGTGACGTTAGTCACACTGCTCATGTTCAGTAAATCTCGTTTGTAATAAAAATTTGATTGCCCGCCCAGTCATGTGTATCGGTGGCAGTGTCACAGTCTCGGCAGATCAAACAAACTGATAGACAATAGGAAGATAATATGTAGCATGTAGATGTATCACAGACTCATCAGATTAACTTGGAACTGTTTACTTTAAGTATGGAACTCAACTTTAAATCTACATGCACTAGGCATGCTAGGAAAGGAATAATTAGTTCTGACTGATCTGGCATGACAGCGAAATGTGGCGATTACTTCCGGATAAAGGAGAATACTCAGTTGTTCAAAGGAGCTGAACATAATAAACTCCATGGTGGGTCAAACAGGCAGATCGTGTTTGATAACGGGGTATTTCAGCTGATGCTGGAGTGTTCAACTCCAGTAGCTGGGTTGTATTGAATCACGCCCTGTGCAAATAAAATTTGAAGTAACTCACCTGTTCACAGATGCAGTTTTCACAAATGCTGATATTGGAAACTGGGCACTTGCTGATTCAAACTAGGATCAATGTTGATTTCCCTGACTTTCATGAATCGCCACTTTCACTCAGTTGCAAAAAATCAATCACCCCTCTTTCTTACCACCTCAATTATCACTTCTGGTGATCGATTTCCTTGAGGAATTGCTGTATACATGTACATGTCTGAACTGTCGTGTTTGTGATGAAAGGGTGGGAGCACAGGGCTGGGTTAACAAAACCCTCTTTGCTGCCATCCCCCAGAGGCTCTTGTTTGACAGCTCCTATGTCAAGCAGTTCTACACATGTTAAAGGGGAAATAGTTAATGTCTTTTCCTCATCATTTCATGTGGAGTCTAGTTGAAAGTCCTCACTTCTTACAATACTAGTTAACAGATTTCGACACAGCTTGCAGAGTTTTCAAACTCTACTTAGATTAGAAGTAGCATGACCTATTCAACATGTTTAACTGCATTGCCTCAAAATATGTCAGTTGTGTGCACTGAATGTAAAAAATTGACTTCAGCTATCACTTACAGTGCTTGCTTTTTCATGGGATTTTGGCAAGCAAATTCTCATAAAATAGCAGAAAATTAAAATTACTGGAATCCAATTTGAGCAAAATGTATAAAGAATAATAAGTTTGGATTCCTGTAGACAAGGTAGAATTGCTAGAATCTGTATAGCCCAAATCAAAAAGCGTTTTATCTCCCTTGTTCCACCAGGGCTGTATTGGTGAAGAGAACTTTCGGTAGGTACCAAAGGCCCACACAATTACTCTTAGTAATTAATTTGTCTATTTTTTAAGAAAATCATCCTTATAATATACACGTATACAAGATCTATTGGTCCATGCGGAAAATATAAACAAAATAGTTTTTCAAACAGATATTCTAGAATAGTTTATCAATATATTATTCCAAATATTTATGGGTGCCTTTGGTAAAAGTGAAACCGAGGCGACCATTTCCCGGAAGCCACTTTTCATACCTCTAATCTTAAAGAGCGGCAGTTTTCATACCTCTAATCTTAAAGAGCGGCAGTTATTCAGGGGTTACAAGAAGCAAGGCCTGTCTTTTTTAATAGAAAACTCATTTATATTGATATAATGGAGTTTATAGAACCAACAGTCATGACAGTGCATCATGGGATATCCTCCAGTTTAAAAACATTTCATTGGTCAATTCAAATTTTCAAATGGAAATCCAGCATATTCATTGGCTAGTTAAAAAATTTGAAGGAAAAGCCAGCCAATCACAAGAGTTTCTGTACACTGTAGTTTTATAGTGGTATACCTTTATGCTGAATTTTACCCTCACCTCTAATAGAGACTCGGGCCAGCAACTGTTGACATAGTTAGCATATGCTATATATAATATGCCAGCTCTCACTGCTCACTTGAGGAATATGTACTTTGAATCATCTGATTTCATGTAACATTGTATTTGTAGCTGTGGGTCTGGTTCCCAGTCATTACCCTCTAGATAGACAGCCTGGATGGAACTCGGAATCTGTGGGCTACCACGCTGATGATGGAAAGTAGGTCTACCTGCCAGACTTGTGACCGTTGACTGCGCCTATGTGACATTGCACCACATGCTGTATACAAGATTTGATAACCAGCCGAGATGAGAATTTCTCCACTGTATTTGATTTATGATAAATGAGCTCATAGCAAATATTATTATAGGGGAGAAGGGGGTGTCTTATGCAGGCCTCTCTAATTTGAGATAAATTATTTTGAAGATTTCTTATGATAATGAAGTGACTCCATTAATTCAGAGAACATGTTTACCCCGGAGGTACCAGACATGGCAGAACTACATGTATAACATGTGAAGTATGGTGGTAAACAATATCCAAAAGACTGTTTATATAACCATTGATCCTCAGTAATTGGATGTTCCAAGCGGTGTATATCTGCTGTTATAAATCCGCAAGGGTGTAAGGTATGCAGGTATATCTGTGAATTAAATGAGCGAAAAATGAATCCCATGCTCTACAGACTGCTAACTGGAACTTCTCACCAGCTACACTCTATTGTGTATGCCAGCCAATCCATTGAGAATATTTTGTCCCGTTTCTTGAGAAATAAAAAAATGTTTTCCAAGACTTGAAAATATGATAGTATTCATTCAAAATATTATCAAAACACCCAGAAGAACATCACAATAGCATCTTCATAGCATTAAGCTTGATGTCACAAAAGAAAAAATACAGCCTTTTACTCCTTTGCACATTTTGGACCAGTTCCCTTCAGCCTTGCCAATTTCACAATTTAGCCCTGATGGCGACCCCCTACCAACTGAAAATGTTTCAAAAAGATAGTTCTACTGGCTGTTTGATAATTACGTATACTACAATATTTGCTTTGCACCAGTAAAAAAAGTTTCAGAACACAACAATTGTTATTTCTAAAAAATCTGACAAAACATTCTCAATAGATTGGCTCGGTAAATGTCTCCCATTATACATGTGCTTGCATAGCGTGTAGGTCGACTATAGATTTGATGACTGAAGGAAATTTTACATTTTTCAGACTGTTCAAGGCTAATGGGTTTGGGCGAGCATTTGGTCCCAAGAATTACATTGGTGACAAGGTGGGCTGTGGGATCGTCTTTGATAAAGAACAGGAAGAGGAGGAGGGTCATAAACCAACAGCTAAAGTTTTCTTCACCAGAAATGGAAAAGAGGTAAGGCCGCTGATAATTAATGGTTCGTTTCCCGTAACCACCCCTCATCTATATTTTGAAGGCAAATAATTAAAATCCATGAGGGATCCACATTTTCTTCATATTTGTATACAATCGGTTTGGAAGTTAATAACAAATAATTATCGCACTCAGCATGTGTATTTTTACAAGCAAGGTTACGAGAAACAAACAATTAACGGTGGCCTAACCAATTATTTGTGGAATACGAAGCGTCTAGTCCATTATCCCTCCCCTCCACGCAAATCCGTAGGCAAACTTTTCTTCAAGCTATGGTCTGGCAGCTGTTATTGAAATGAATCGACTGGACAAGAACAATACTTATCATCAGAGCGATGTCATAGAAAACTAACAATTTCCCTGAATATATGAGGTCAATCATGGCAGTAGATTTATAATCTTACATCCTGTTCCAAACTGACCTCTCAATGCATGTAATTAACCAAGTTTTAACTCTGTTGTAAATGTATATTTGCTTCGTGATAGCCTCATATATCTCCTGGAATCACAAGCAGTCTTAGTAGTCCATGAGCTAGGACCCGAAAATTGACTTATTGGTACCATCTTGAGGGGCAAAGCTTCATGCTGTTTTTCTTATCACGTGATACCTGTAGGTGACAAAAAACCCTGCTGGCCATGTCAGAGTGGCAGCTAAGTATCAAAAAGTGGGGCAATCCAAGATGGCGTCCCAAAAGCTACGAAAAGCCATGAGGATCAAAGGAAGATCTCTTGATCAAGCTACAGGTCTTTCTTTCTGTTCAATTCCTGTCCAATTTTACACAATGGCTGATCTAATATAGTGAAGCAGATCATGTGCTGTATGGAGTGGCAACATAGTCTGAATAATATGGCAACCAGTGAACGGTAACCCTACCTGACCAAGGCGAGAAATCATGGGCACTTTTTAAAAGTTTCCAAGCTATTTCGGTATAGAAGACAGCTAGCAAGCTGAAACTTCTTGACTGAATAGTTTATGCCTGGCGGAATAGTTTAGGCCATTTTTAGCCTAATTGCAGTATTCTAGGCGCAAATGTTCATGAGAAAATTCAAAATGGCGGCCGCATGGTGTCCCCAGAAAATCACATTTGTGAACTTAATAAGTCCATCTTTTGCTCAAGTTATTTTGGCTGTAAGCTCACGAAAATAATTTATTTTGCCAAAGCTGAGTAGTATGTATCATTTTTATTAGTTTCTGCAGTTCTTTAGGAAGAAATATGAAAATAAAAACCAAATTAAAGACCATAATTACCTTCCAAGATCGTGATGCCATGGTGATCATAAGGGCCATCTTGGGTTTCTTGACATTATTTGGTAGAGCTCGACCGAAATATATAGATTGGATAGTAACATCATGTATCATGTGTAATCACTGAATATTTGGCAGAATAAAATCCCTTCACCCCCCCACACACCACCTTCCCCGCATACCACCCTACACATGTTTGGTATTTACAGGAATTTACTGGGACTGCTGACATCAGTACAAGACATCACGCAATGTGGTCGTTTACAGATACAGCCACTACAGTCCCTCCGTCAGCCGTACCTCTGGAGCAAGCCATCAACTCATCGAATCCGGTGGCCCGTCCACACGACGGGTCCCACGCTTGGACACCGGGACACTGCCGTCCACACGACGGGTTCCACGCATGGACACCGGAACACTCAACTCCAGGGATCGTCTCGTGACATTCGACAACTCGATAGTCATCGTTCACACAAGCAAAGAGGGAGGAGGGGGTCCGGACTGTGGCTAGAATTCCAGGAAACCAGAATCTTACTCCACTGGACACAACCCACAATGCCAAAGACGGGCCGCCACACACCAGGACGACGGACAGCGGACAGCCAATCCCATCATCGAAGATAACTTATCCCGTCCAGACAAAATCATCCAGATGAAGTGGCGCCCCACAAAGAGGTATTCCAACAGATTTCCATCGTTGGGGATAACCTCTGAGAGACCTGTTTGCGACAAGAGCCAAGGTAGAACTACAACTCTTCGTCAGTTTCATCATAGATCTGCAAATCCTGGCCATCGACGCCTCATTGATCAATTGGGACAACTCCCTGGTCTATGCCTTCCTGCCAATCGCCATGATACAGGAAGTTCCTCTAAAGATCACACAGCATGACTGTGTCATAATTCTCATCGTACCACTGTGGCTGCATCGCAGTTCAGTGAGATTACCTCACAGAAATAGCTTTCATCTAGGACAGTTGCGGAAACTACGGTATCAGCTAACTGATCTTCCACACCTCAACTGTACCAGTCGAGGTGGTCTTATTTCAAGTGTCGGTTTCGAGGAATCCATCCCGTTGCTGCCTCTACTTCGGTAGTAACAGATTTCTACTCCATCTACATCTGGAAAGAAGTTTCAGATCAGTACCAGTGAAGTTTACATATCAGCCCTAGTCAAAGTGTTAGCTAGAGCCATCGAAAGATACAGATCAACCCTAGCCAAGGAGTTACGCTCCTCGCTTGTCCACGAGGGTCATCTACCAGGAAGTAGACGATCCCCGGAGTTCAGTAGAATCGAATATTTGGCGATACATATCGCACGCTGATAGCAAAATACGAGAGTAGCGTGCAAGATCTATGGCGTTACGTTTCGTAACTTGTGTCTAATTCCGCTTAACCCGGGGCTAGGGGCCGTATGAACCCATGTACTTCAAGATCCTCATGGTGCTCATATGAACAGGCACAATCAAAGCGTGACTGAGATACATCATTCTTTAGATGACGACTTTACAACGAATATTATGGATTAAGAATACTGATCAGCGATACGGATTTGATATTTTAGGAACATCATGATGTCTTGCCGGCATCATTGAAAACTGTTGACCGCTTCTCTCTTGCAGGAAACAAGCCTATGTTTATGTATACTATGATTGTCTTTTTGAATTTGGTGCTAATACTGTTATATGGAGTATGGAATAGGTCTTTGGATCATGGACGCGGATATTCTCCAATGGACGACGGCTGAATTATGAATGACGGACCAGACGCTTGTAATCTACCAGACCGGCAGCATTTCTGCACTAATCCTAGCTATCGCATTGCAACCTCGACGAACTCAAACAGGTGGAACCTTTGCGGTCGTCCTGAGAGCGTTATTTAGGATTTTACTCGAACTATCTACAGTCCAGTGAAAACTCTATCTTACAGCCTTCCTTAAGGTCTTCACCTTAGGAACAGGGATGTCTGAACGGCACGCTTTGGAGAAAAAGTCTCACGCCGGAGCTGAGGGTTGGTCCAGAACATTCTTTCGCCCGGTCCCGGAATTCAAACAAGGAATGAGCCTACTCGTTTTGGCCTTGTGAACAACACCTATACTCGATTCCGGCACTTTCGGACTTCGCCAATGGATTGGAAGATGAGCTCCTTCTCTATCCAGTAGAGCCATCCACCATTATCTACTTTGCACAGATCCAGCAAGGGGATACAGACGCCTCTATCACTATACTGGACGGTGACATCCGATGTTGCCATGTATATGATAGCACCCTGGCTGAAGATCATTCAAGGGGCGTATGGATGCCCCTTCTCTACTAGCATCAGTATCTTCGCACGATTTCCTGGCACCTGTGGAGGAACCTATCGTCAGATGATATAGTCCAGTCCTGCGCAGGCACAGCCAACTCGACTTTTACCAGCTTCTATTTACGAGACATCTCGTCCAGACTGTCAGGGTGACATCACTGGGACCTGTAGTAGCAGCCCAGCGCATAGTCAACTATCCCTCTCGTACAAAAAGGGGGGGGGTCAACAACACCACAGTCAAGACCAGCAAGCAAGCAAGTCCCAAGCCTGAGGTAAGTATCACTAACAGCCATGCCGGAGGCGGAGGGATTTCACACAGCGGTCAAGACGGTTACAACAACATGATCTACTGGTTCCCTAGTAATCGGCCTGGGTCCGGTATTTACATTTACCCCCCTTCTTCGCCGTCTTATTGGTTGCTCTATGACATCCCTACGCTTCTCTCGCGACAGGGGAAATCTCTAAGAGTATTTTCAGGTTACCAGATCTAGATCATCACAGGTGGCTTACGCTGCATCTCGAGCCAGGAACTACAAGTTTGGCGTCCCAACCACCACTGTTGGGAGTCTGGCATCAGTGATAGCAGGTGTAGATTTGAGCCACAAATATAAGACATTTAGAAACAATGTTCAATATTTGTTATCAAATCAAACCTGCTATCACATAAATATGCCGATCCCGACCACCCCTCACGCTGCGACCTTGTCACAACATGTCTCGTGTTGCAGAGGGAAAAATAGAACGATCTCCAGTACGCATGTGCGGACAGCGCCACCTGGTGGATCAAGGGGATGTAACTTTTATCTGCTAATGAGATCTTCAAAGGAGGAATATGAGTAAATTTGCAAAACAATTGAGACACAACAATATGTTCAATTTGAAAACCATCAGTGAAGATGAGGTCGATTACATATAGCAGCTTGTGGATTATAGCAACTATTTGCCGCCATCTTGGATTGACCCACTTTGTGCCACTAAGCTGCCGACCGGACATGGCCAGCATGATTTTTTGTACTCTACATATATAATCTAATATGAAAATCACCATGACCTTTTGCCCCTCAAGATGGTACCAGTAAGTGGTCTAGCTCATGGACTATAGGTAAATTTTTAGGTGACAAGCTGCTACCCGCTCACCCACCCCCTCCCCATCTGCTGTTATGACAACAAAGTTGTGTCCTTTTCCTCATCTGTCATGTCTGTGCCGTCATAAAAGGCCGAAGATATGACTTTTTCACAAATCTAAGTAGATGGAAATAAAAGATGCATGTATAATCCACATTGACCATATTGTAGATTGGGAAGGTTGTAGTTCCATTACCGGCCGATGGTCTATTCCCAGCAATCGGGATGCACTCAGAGGGGGAGGAGGTCCGGTTACATGTAGATGCAGAGTGGCAGTGTGAAGATGTCATCCTCATGGCGGTGGATAACTGTGAGGAGGAGTGGTCACGTCTACACGATGTCAAATTAAATGGCAGTGTTAGTGTGAGTTTTTCTATTTCTAGTATAGTTTACATGTACAGGTATATGCATATCAAGTGAAAGCCACAAATGTGAAGTCCTGTCTTCTCTTTCTGTCATATATTGTGAGTTTATATGCATTTGAATGTAATCTACCAATGGATGCATGGCATCTAACCAAATCTTGTTAGAATTTCTGATCCAGTTAGAGTTTGGCCGCTTTTTGTTGTGAGGACTAGACTATCAAATATCTTATTATGAATGATTATCGACTAATATTGTAGGTTTCGCCTACCAGAAGATTGAATATCCATCAGACAATGCTCACTAATAGTGCCCCCCCCCCCCTCCCCCCCGAGGGAAGAGCATAATAGATGTGGGATTGGCCCAATTACCATTCAACATAACATACCATTATTGTCTCGTACTTTCTTTTTCAGATTCTGGAGTATACAGGACGGGGGAAGAGCATAATAGACGTGGGATTGGCCCAGGCCAGATATCCACTAGACACAACCTATCATTATTTTGAAATAGAAATTGTAGATCCGGGCGAAAACTGTTATATAGCTATAGGATTAGCTAGACGGGTGAGTGATAGCATACTGCCTAATGCCCCGGTCACACTACATCCAATGGATATATTTTGTTAGTTCAAACAATTTCAAACATAGCTACATTAGCTGATAGAGTGATCAGGGCATAAGAATATAACAATAATGGAACTGTACTTTCAACTCTTGTGTATATGCTTACTATCACTAACATGATAATAAGCCATCTACATGTATATCTTAACATTCTTAAATATTTAAATATTGTAAAGTTGTAAAATGTTCTTTCACCAAATTTGTTCTTCTGCAAATAATACAACTTAGATTTATTTATTGTACTGGTCCTTGTAACAGGACTATATAAAAGCCAAATTTATACACGCAAAGTATATGTGCTAGTCACCGGTAAAAATGAACACATTACTTTTGTAATTTGTACAGGATTATCCCAAACATAGGCACCCTGGGTGGAATAGAGGCTCAATAGCATACCATGCAGGTAAACATGTTAATCTCATTTTCATCAATAACAGAGTGATCTCCCATGGTCTTTACCAAAACCTCTCCTTCAGTTTAGTCCATAGTGAGCCTGTAAAATGGAGCATCTGCTGTTGAAGGGTTGATTTCAGTGCATGGCATAAAGGTTCAATAGAGTACCATACACAGCCCCATCTATGCATACCCATGTCAAACATTACACATGTGACCATGGGCGAACACCACACATCTTCTTTTCAGAATATGGTTTGTTGATATCATAGCTGTATAAATATTCCCATGGGCATCGCCAGGATTTATTGATAGGGGCTTCCTTATTAGAGAGCCCATTACTGAACTGTTCAGCATAGGAAAATAACATATGGTTGGCCACAACCTGTAACCATCTGGGTCATCTATACGCGGTAAGACTGACGCTGGGATCGTGTGTATCCATTATCAGTGTACTTTCGGCTAATGCAAGAGGGAATTTCCTGAAATCAATACCACATGACTTCGTCAGCCAATCAGCTAAAGTCTACAGACATAACCCCAACGTACCCGCCATTTTCGAGTCATGTGCTGTTCTACTTGTTCAAAATTACAGATCTACATCGCCTTACATGCCTTATGGGTGATACGGAATTTATTCATACCTATATCTTTTGTAAGCACAGGCAATATTTGTTTCCGAAGTGGTATTAAAACCTGTAATTTATCAGATTTCTCGAGTCTGTTCTCCGCCGGATGAAGGCCGAACAGAATCCAGTAAAGTACCGGATATTGCTCCGCGATAATGGAGACACACGATTCGCAAGCCATCTTATGGATGGCGAAGTGTACGCAAATGGGTTGGCTACTGAGAGGAGGTTGGTCTCACCCAACGACCCCTCCTAACGACGCCCTTTGATTTCGTGGTTCATATTAGGAGAAGTGCCCCTGTTTGACCTCTTCAAACTTCAAATCTAATTGGCTACTCGATGGAAATGAATATCTCCCATTTGGAAAGCAATACAACCACTGCTTGCCATATTTGGAGATCAAAGAAAATCCATCCCGCACGATGTTGGCAGGGTCTTATCTTGAGTGGCTATATGACATCACGTGCGTTTACGGCTTGAAGAATTTACCTCATTCACTCAGTCAAGGTAAACGTTAGTGTAGTATTTAACTTGAAACATGAAGATGACAAAGCCCAGGTAAATCTGTCTTTATCTGTAGTCTTTTGATCAAGGGAAGAGTGATCTCCCTTTGACCATTACCAGAAATGATATCCCTCATTCCAGTCCAATAGGCTTAATCAATCGGATTAAAACCAGATGTACAATAATCGCTCCCCATCTTTACTTTATGTAGATCTGAGACCAACACCCCTATTTCCATGTTCTGAGTACTGACCAATCACAGAGGCCACAACTGTATGGGGAAGACTGGTTGATCTTGACATTGATGTATTTAATAATTTGAGTTGCACATGTAAAATGAATACTTGCAGGTCTACTATTCTAGCACTTTGTCATTTAAAAGATAAATCTCTCCCACCCCCCAACCCCATTCTTCGAGGGCTGCGGACAACGTGTCTTCCCTTGCCATAGCCTGTCGCTGTGTTCCAATCATTTTAATCCCATCCATGCATTATAAAAAGAGAGAAGTAGTAGTTTTGTCTGATCAGTCAGATAAAGCCTCAACATGCACATTGAAATTAAACAGTTTTGTAGGACCACGGAAGGCTAGAATGGTACAACAGTGCATATAAAAATGGCAGGTTCCTGGCATCACGTGTTGTCATTTATGGTTTTATCGGGGCAAAGTTGAGCAGCTACACGATGACAAATTGATTAGGCCATTGTCACTTGATTAGCTGTTTAGCATCACCAGCCCTCATCTACAGTAGTACGTGAAAGAAATGAACTCAATAAAAATCAACCCGATCTTGTCCCGATCTTTTCACCGTGTTAACATCATGCTGTCCCGATTTTGACCTGGTCTTGTCCCGGTTGAAAAATCGGGACAACATCGGGACAGCATCATGACGTCCCGATCATGTCCTGATCTTGTCGCGATCTTGTCACAGTGTTGGTCCGATGTTGTCCCGATTATTTGTCCCGATTTTCTCACCCGCTGATTCTCTTCCCATTACTACAAAGTAACTTGAAAACCCTGGCACTAATATGTTGTACAATTGAGATTATTTTTCTGATCCTTAAATCTGATATGCTGGGGCCAAACAACATCCCGTACGGGTTGTGGCACTGGGTATATCATCCTACTGTGAGTGTGAGTAACGTTCACACCCGCGTGTCTACAGCGCGTCAAAACGAACATAAATCTGCATGGTACATGTTTGGATATAGTGATCAAACATATTTTCATTTGTATTTCATTTCTTGGCACCTATCGACACAATTCGGTTATATTTCGTTCAAACTCCGTTCATCCTTTTGCGTTCATTCTCATAAATCATTTTCTCACATTCACGGAGAACTAGTTGAAAATGGCAACTTGTCACGGATTTCCAACTTCAAGAAAACAACGAAGATCGATCTTCATCATCCCCAGATTCACAGAGATATATGTTTCTTCTTTCTATTACAATCAACTTTATATTAGATCTAAAAACATAATTTTATATGCTCTAAATTGAGGTAGGGATGAAATCTTTCGCGACGTCTGCACTGGAGTGCTCTAGCCAAGGTCCGCGCGAGAAGGTCACAGCAGGTCTTCAATTTCACATTCCGGTTTTCTCGTGCAAAAAGTGAATGCTTTATGCAAGAATTTCGTCCATTCATGCTAGATCTGCATTCTATTTGCGTTTTACAATATGATCTGTTATGAACTTTTTATAGGATTGGGCGATATGAGAAAAGAAAAAGTTATTCAAAATTGTTTAATAATATTTTTTATCAGAATATTTATCTTATATATTCTTCTGTGCTATCGGTAAAATTATCTTCCATTCTTCTCGTTTGTTATCACATTAGCCCAGACAAATTTTTAGTATTATGTAAATATTTAGGAAGAATGGTCTAATAAGTTGTTTCTCTGTGATATCTTCCGTACATAAGCGACAGGTTTCCGCAACACAATTGTATTGAGGACGGAAAACATCTTTGGAATGTACCTTGTACGCCTCGATGAGAACGAATCTTTTTTTAGGACCATCCAGGATAATATTAATTAAGTATTTTATCAACTATTTTTATCTCGCCTTACGAAGTAAAGGGGAGATATTGTGAGAGGGGGAAAGAGGATGTCGTCGTCGGTGTCGGTGTCGGTGTCCCCTGCCTGGAAATGAATGGGTTTTTGGTTTAGCAAGTTAAAAAAAAATCTAGAAAAATTAGAAAAAATATAAAAAAAATATAAAAAATATGGGGGGTGGGTATGCCACCTGGGGGTACTACCCCTGGGGTACTCTAATGTTAAAATCCCTATGAATGAGTTTTGCGTTTAGCTGAAGTGCACATGTACATCTGTACTTGGAAAGTTTCTTGCAGTTGTCAGCTGTCATTGGATGATTATGAAACTTGGTATACATGTTTCTTATGATAAGAGGATGTACCTGTGCTATTTTTGAGAAGAAATATTAATTTTTAGCTCATCTGGGCCGAAGGCCCGATGGGCTTATGTCATGGCCTGATTGTCCGTCGTCCGTCGTGCGTAAACATCTTCTTCTCTGAAACCGCTTGGCCGATTAAGCTGAAACTTGGCATGCATGTTCCCCCCAATGAGTACACCAGAATTTGTTCATGCCGTGTCGATACGATTTTAAATATGGCCGCCATGGCGGCCATCTTGAATTTGCCATTAAAACATTGTTATCACGATTTCTCAGGAACTACTGCATAGATCTTTCTCAAATTTGGTACACAGGTTCCCCTTGGGGTCTAGTTGTGCAAGATACCTGTTGTGGTCTGATTCACAAATCCAATATGGCCACCAGGCGGCCATCTTGGATTTCCCCATGAAACATTGTTATTGCAATTTCTCAGGAACTACTTTGTGGATCTTCCTCAAATTTGGTACACAGGTTCCCCTTGGGGTCTAGTTGTGCAAGATACCTTTTCTGCTCTGATTCGAACATCCAATATGGCCACCAGGCGGCCATCTTGGATTTCGAGATGAAACATTGTTATCTCGATTTCTCAGGAAGTACTGCATGGATCTTTCTCAAATTTGGTACTGAGGTTCCCCTTGGGGTCTAGTTGTGCAAGATACAATTTGTGGTCTGATTGAAAAATCCAATATGGCCACCAGGCGGCCATCTTGAATTTGCCAGTGAAATCTTGTCATCATTATTTTTCGTTAACTACTGCATGGATCTTTCTCAAATTTGGTACACAGGTTCCTCTTGGGGGTCTAGTTGTGCAAGATACCTTTTCTGCTCTGATTCGAACATCCAATATGGCCACCAGGCGGCCATCTTGGATTTCCCTATGAAACTTCGTTATCATGATTTATCAGGAAGAACCGCATGGATCTTTCTCAAATTTGATACACAGGTTCCCCTTGGGGTCTAGTTGCGCAAGATACAATTTGCGGTCTGATTGAAAAATCCAATATGACCACCAGGCGGCCATCTTGGATTTCCAGATGAAACATTATCGCGATTTCTCAGGAACTACTGCATGGATCGTTCTCAAATTTGGTACAGAGGTTCCCCTTGGGGTCTAGTTGCGCAAGATACAATTTGTAGTCTGATTGAAAAATCCAATATGGCCACCAGGCGGCCATCTTGGATTTCCAGATGAAACATTGTTATCGTGATTTCTCAGGAACTACTGCATGGATCTTTCTCAAATTTGGTACAGAGGTTGCCCTTGGGGTCTAGCTGTGCAGGATACCATATATGGTCTGATTGAAAAATCCAATATGGCCACCAGGTGGCCATCTTGGATTTCCCCATGAAATTTTGTTATCGTAAATTCTTAGGATATTGCTGCATGGATGTTGATACACAGGTTCCCCTTGTGGTCCAGTTGTGCAAGATACCTTTTTTTGGTTCATTTCGAAAATCCAATATTGCCGCATCTTGAATTTCCCATGAAACTTTATCATAAAATCTCAGGAAATAACTGCATGGATCATTTTATAGTGTTCAGGCATGTCAGGGGGGACAACACAAGTTAGAAACTCATCTATTGCAGTTCTTTAGTAAAAATTTCTCACAGCTACTTTCTCCAGTTACAGACAGATGACCTACAGTGCCGTGGCACTATCTTTTACATCTTCGCAGACAGATGGGGGTATGTCTTGGTTAGGCCATACCTCACCAGAGATTACTTTCATTGGAAAAATGTCCTGTTACATATCATTGCCATCGTAACAACCCAGTCGCACATATTTCGTACTCGACATGTCTCCCCCTGGTGCATATACCCATAAAATATTGGAATCGTAGGTTAAAAACTGTCCAATGTACTGTCCGGACACGAAGTGGACAGACGGACGAACGACTGCAATCACATAATAAAAATTGGTTCTGGTTATTGCTTATACAGCTTTACTGACAATCACACATTATATTTTGGTATAATTGCCTTTATTCCATAACCTCCAATTACAATCATGAATTTGCAGCTTGACCTCCTGTGAAATCAACTATGTTGCCATTTTGTTCAGGGGAGACAACGCAAGTTAGAAACTCATCTATTGCAGTTCTTCAGTAAAAATTTCTCGCAGCCACTTTCTCCAGTTATAGCCAGATGAGCGCTACAGTGCCGTGGCACTATCTTTCTCAAAATTATGGCAAATGAAGAGTTTTCTGTTTAGGTAAATTGTACATGTAGGCCTCTACATGTATACATCTACATGGTAACTTTGCTCCAGTTGTCAGCTGTCATTGGATGATTATGAAACTTGGTACACATGTTTCTTATGATTAGAGGATGTACCTGTGCTATTTTTGACAAGAAATATTAATTTTTCTCCAAATTATGGCAAATGAAGAGTTTTCTGTTTAGGTAAATTGTACATGTAGGCCTCTACATGTATACATATACATGTACATGATAAGTTTGCTGCAGTTGTCAGCTCTCATTGGATGATTACGAAACTTGGTACAAATGTTTCTTATGATTGGAGGATTTATTTGTGCTATTTTTGAGATGAAATATTAATTTTTCTCCAAATTATGGCAACTGATTGAGTTTTGCGTTTAGCCGAAGTGCACATGTACATCTGTACACCACAGTTTGCTGCAGTTGTCAGCTGTCATTGAATGATTATGAAACTTGGTACACATGTTTCTTATGATTAAAAGATGTACCTGTGATACCATCCATACCATCACTACCATCCATACCATCACTACCATTCCTACCATCACTACCATCCATACCATCACTACCATCCATACCATTCCTACCATCACTACCATCCATACCATCACTACCATCCCATCACTACCATCCATACCATCACTACCATCCATACCATAACTACCATTCCTACCATCACTACCATCCATACCATCACTACCATCCATACCATCACTACCATCCATACCATCCACCATCACCATCCATCCACCATCACTACCATCCATACCATCACTACCATCCATACCATAACTCCTACCATCACTACCATCCATACCATCACTACCATCCATACCATCACTACCATCCATACCATCGCTACCATCCATACCATCGCTACCATTCCTACCATCACTACCATCCATACCATCACTACCATCCATACCATCACTACCATCCCATCACTACTATCCATACCATCACTACCATCCATACCATCACTACCATTCCTACCATCACTACCATCCATACCATCACTACCATCCATACCATCACTACCATCCATACCATTCCTACCATCACTACCATCACTACCATCCATACCATCACTACCATCCATACCAT